>CM077149.1:5209795-5407024 GCA_039583875.1 Platanthera guangdongensis | reverse complement strand
CGTCTCGTCACCCAGGCTCCCATTAGCTGGCTTGACAGGTTGACCCCTCGGGGAGGCTAAGTGTTTGCACCCCGAGTCGTCTCGTCACCCAGGCTCCATTAGCTGGTATGGCAGGATTGACTCCGCGAATACGTTGGGTTGAACGTTTCTTTCCGAGCTTGTGCCAACCTCGAAAAGAGCGGAGATTGTGTACAACCCCGTATGCGAAGAGTGGGCCCAAAACAAGGCAAACCCGTTTTTAAGCTTTTTGGAGATTTTGCACTCTCGGTGGCCAATTTTGGCTCTGGCTTGGAAACATACTATTAGGGGAGGAAAAAATTGGCTTCCCCCAATGGCTCCTTTGTTGGGGGGCGGGTGCGGCAAGTTGGCTAGCACCCGCCCCGGCCTGTTGAGACCAAGGTATGGGGGCGGTCTCGCCCGACCGACCTGCTCGCAGAGCGAGGCGGCCGCGGCCTGGCTCTCGCCGGCGGCCTGCTCGCGGGCGAAACGCCGGGGCCGGTCTCGCCCGAGCGGCCTGCTCGCGGGCGAGGCGGCCGCGCCCCCGGTCTCGCCCGAGCGGCCTGCTCGCGGGCGAGGCGGCCGCGGCCTGGCTCTCGCCGGGCGGCCTGCTCGCGGGCGAGACGGCCAGGGGCCGGTCTCGCCCGAGCGGCCTGCTCGCGGGCGAGGCGGCCGCGCCCGGTCTCGCCCGAGCGGCCTGCTCGCGGGCGAGGCGGCCGCGGCCTGGCTCTCGCCCGGGCGGCCTGCTCGCGGGCGAGACGGCCAGGGGCCGCTCTCGCCCGGGCGGCCTGCTCGCGGGCGAGGCGGCCGCGGCCTGGCTCTCGCCCGGGCGGCCTGCTCGCGGGCGAGGAGGCCGCGGCCTGGCTCTCGCCCGAGCGGCCTGCTCGCGGCCTGCCGGGCGGCCTGGAGCCACCTGGTTGTTTGGGGGCGGGGTGTTGACAGCGTGCTTTTACCGTTGTGCCCCTGAGGGCGTTTTACCCCTCTGCCCCCCGTTGTGGCTGCTTTCTATTGGCCCAAGGCTTATTGGCGTGAGGGTATTTTGGTCTTTTTACCCCCCAGGACTTGGAAAAGCTATAAATAGACCCCCTTGGGTGCCTTGGAGGGGATCTTCTTCTTCTTGCTTGCTCCTCACTTAGCTTCTTCTTGGTAGAGTCGAGAGAGCTCCAAGGCACCCTAGCTCGAGCATTGGCTAGGGAGGGGAAGAGCTCAGGTAGCCTTCCGGTGTGAGGTGGGACCTCCGCGTTAGAGCCGAGGGTCTGTTCCTAGTTTCCCAAGTCTTCGGTCCGTGACGTTCCTCCGAGTGTAGTAGGTGTGAGGTCACCCCTCTTTTGGACCCCGAACTCCACGAGAGACCAAGTTTTTGGTTTCAACACCCGCCAATGACGATCGATCCCGACCGACTTCGATTGTGAGGGAGAACTGAGGACATATCGCGGGTTATCGAATTTTCTGGAAGCAGATATATTGGGAGGCCGTGGAAGCTGAAAGCTGCGAAGGAAAGCGTAGGGAGGCGACCCAGAGCCCTATTTCTGGGATGGCCCCGGAAGAGTGATGCCGGGAAGAACCCTAGCTTCAGCTTGGAGAAAAAGTGAATGGGGGGAGAGAAATGGAAAAAAAGTGAATGGGAAGAACCCAAGCTTCAACCCGGAGCCACCGGCAACGGAGAAGAACGAAAATTTGGGGGATCCGAAAAAGCTGATCGATTTAGGAGAGAGAGGGAGGGAGTTTTTTGGGATTTTTTTATTGCAGACCATTCGATATTTGCAGCCTCAGATCCAACGGCTTTGGATCAAAACAGCGTATCCGACGCCTTTGTTTTTTTCCCTTATTTTCGAACTCTTTTTTATTGGCAACCACCATATATCTTTTAGAGTATATATATATATATATATATATATATATATATATATAAAATATATATATATATATATATATAATATATATATTAGAAAAAAATTAATTAACACAACATTAAAAATTTGCATATAAATTATTAATTTTTTATGACTATATGGTGATACAAAATGAAAATGATATATAAATTATCACTATATTAGTATACTTTTAAAGCTCTGTCTGACGCAAACGTTTTCCTCTATTGAGTTTGGACAAAAACACTACCGTAATAAAATGAATGTTTGACATAACAATGGTTAAAATCAAAATCAAAAAAATAAAACTAATTTTTGACTTTTAAACATAAAAGTTATGAAGTTTCTTAGATAAGATGAGAGATAAAAAAAATGACATTTCATAACCACCCGCGTTTATGATTTATGACCGTCATCGTCGTTGTTGAAACCGAAAACCCGGTCTCTTGTAGAGTTCACCATTGGGGAAGACTGATCGCGCACTTACTTCTCTCATGCAAGCTAAATGAAAAAGGAAAACTGACCCCAAGGCTCGGCGTGGAGGTCCCACCACACACCCGGAGATCTTAAAGCATTTCCCTTTTTAAGCCAGAAGCCGAGCTAAGGCTATCTCAGAAAGCGCTAGAAGATTAGGGAACCAGTGAGCCTCTCCAGCATGCCTTCTGAGGTACCCCTTGGGTCCTATTTATAGATTTCTGAAAACGGCCTGCAAATAGCAAACCTCCGTTGTTCCAACAACTATGTGCAGTCCATGATGCATGCCAACAGCGTAACTCCGCTGTTCTGAAAGCTATGGGCAGGCCAGCGGGGCAAAATGGTAAAAAACATCATGGGGGCGCCATGCGAGTTCCTTCCCAAACCTTTCTGCTCGCGCGGGACGGCGAATACGGGCTCGGCGGGGCCCTGCCCGCCGTCTTCTCCTGCGAATGTGAACCTTTCGGCTCTACTCGCCCCTGATGATTCCAGCCCGCCTGGGCGTGTTGGGGACTCTGTGAATGCTAAACTCCGCTCGACGAACGCCGAGCTCCATTCGGCGAACTGAACGGACGGGCGTCATCTTGGTCCCCTGGTACTTGCCGCTACTACTCGCCTTCTGGCGAGTGCGGGCCCGCCTGGCCATACTCGTGTGCCGCCAGCCGGGCTCGCCTGGCCGAGCAAACATTGCCGAACTCTGGCCCTCTTGGTGCTTGACCGAGATGAAAAAAGGAGAGCCGACCGGTCTGGTTCCTGGCGACCTCACTTGCCGGATACGGGGTTGTACACAATCCCCGCTCTTTTTTGAGCTTGGCAAAGCTCGGAAAGAATAATCCAACCTCAAGTGTTCGGCGAGTGCGGCAGGAACCAGGGAGAATCTTCGAGTGGGATCCACCTGCGACTATACATATAAGCTTGCATTCCTGGGTGACTTTTGTATTTCCCTTCGCTCTAACCTTGCCGAGATGCCAATCTCTAAGGAGATCCAAGAGAGGCTCGCCCGAGTTCGCGGGGCTTCCTCTACTCGCATAGCCGGCCTGACCGCGGCTCCACTCGCCGCCCCGCAGGGTGGCTCGGTCGAGCCAATCTCGTCAAGAGGGCGAAACCATTTCCTCTGGCGGCCGAGCCCATCTTTAATGACTTGAAGATGACCCTGGAGCACGGGACCGGCTCCACCAATCTGCCTGCCTCCCTCAGCTATAGCCAGGGCTTGGCGCGCTACCTTTCTCGCCGAGCTGGGCTTGTGAGTCCCGACTTGCCTGTGAAGAGTCTTTCCTTCTTATTTTAAAGGCCAAACTTCTTAATATCTAGAGAGTACATGACTTCCCCGAGAGACATCCAATCCTGCCACTAGATGAGAGCCTGACAGCGGGATCTGCTCGGGTTCAAGTAGACACCATCGAGTGACATCCAGCCCTTCCACTAAGTGAGAGACTGGCAAAGGGATCTGCTCGGGGTCTGTGTAGACACCATCGATGACATCCAGCCCTGCCATCTAAGTGAGAGCTTGACAGCGGGATCTGCTCGGGGTCTGGGTAGACACCATCGAGTGACATCCAGCCCTGTCAGCTAAGTGAGAGTCTGGCAGCGGGATCTGCTTGGGGTCCGGGGTAGACACCATCGAGTGACATCCTGCCCTGCCAGCTAAGTGAAGCCCTGGCAGTGGGATCTGCTCGAGGTCCGGGTAACACCCATCGAGTGACATCCAGCCCTGTCAGCTAAGTGAGAGCCTGACAGCGGGATCTGCTCGGGGTCCGGTAGACACCATCGAGTGACATCCAGCCCTGCCAGCTAAGTGAGAGCCTGACAGCGGGATCTGCTCGGGCCCGGGTAGACACCATCAAGTGACTTCAAGCCCTGTCAGCTAAGTGAGAGCCTGACAGCGGGATCTGCCCGGGTCCAGGTAGACACCATCGAGTGACATCCAGTCCTGTCAGCTAAGTGAGAAACTGGCAGCGGGATCTGCTCGGGTCCGGGTAGACACCATCAAGTGACATCCAGCCCTGCAAGCTAAGTGAGAGCCTGACAGCGGGATCTACTTGGGGTCCGGGTAGACACCATCAAGTGACATCCAGCCCTGTCAGCTAAGTGAGAGTCTGGCAGCGGATCTGCACGGGGCCCGGGTAGACACCATTGAGTGACATCCAACCCTGCCAGCTAAGTGAGAGCTTGGCAGTGGGAATGCTCAGGTCTATAAAATGAACAATTCACCCTCACGTACGAGTTTATTGCAGCAGGATTAGCACATCAAAAAACTTTATTAAGAACAAGACATAACTTACATATCTCAAGGATAAAAACGATTCAAGTCGTCACCGCTCCAGGTGAGACTTAGGTCTCTTCCTCCACATTTTGAGATGATACCCTCCTGATCTCAATGTTTCTTTTACAATATATGGACCTTCCCAGTTAGAGTTGAGCTTCCACATGGTTGCCGATCTTCCTACTGCATCCACCTTTTCAGGACCAAGTCCCCTCCGCAAATTATTTGACTCTGACGTGCTTGTCAAAGTACTTAGTCATTCTCCTCTTCACTTCTTCTTGTCAGATGGTGAAGAGGTCACACAGCTCCCATGTAACAGCCAAGTCTGAAATTGGCAAAGATTGGGTGACACGGCCTGGGACACGGGCGTGTCCCCAGGCGTGTCCCGCTCGGGTTGCGTCGTGAGGCGCGAGGTCGACGAATTTTCCGTCGACGAAGTGTTTGGTGGTCACCCCTGTAACACGGGCGTGACAGGGGCGTGTCCCATCGGTTCTACGATTTTGCTTGTCGATCGACGAGCGGCGATCGTCGAGCAGCGATCGTCGAGCGTCGATCGTCGAGTGGCGATCGTCGAGCGTCGATCGTCGAGTGGCGATCGTCGAAGGGGTACACGGCCTATGACACGGGCGTGCACAGGGCGTATCCCGCTGTGTCGAGAGTTCGACGATTTTCTCTCGAGTAGTTCTCGGTAGGTCGACGAGTACTCGAGTAAGAGGGGTTGAAACGGGCGTGTCATCCCTGGACACAACCGTATCAGATCTGAGTACTCGAGTAGTTGGTTTTCCTCTCGAGTAAGTCCTCTCGAGTAGGTCTCGAGTGGGTTACACGCCCTGTATCACGAGCGTGACTAGGATGACACGGGCGTGGCATGGGCGTGTCATCTTGGCGTGGATACGTTGGATAAGGCGGTTCGTGCACCGCTTTGGGGACACGGCCTGTGACACGGGCGTGTCACAGGGCATGTCAGGGCCGAAACATGATTTTTCAGTGTTTTTCTGGCCGTTTATTTCTCTGTCCTGGATCCAAGGGTTAGGCTTTATCCATGTGGATTTCTGGTCGAGATCTGAGGTTTTAAGCCCTTCCTCTTCTTCTTCTTCATCTCATTTCAAGAGAGAGAAAGAGAAGGAGAGAGCAAAGGAAGGAAGGAGTAAACTAAAGCCAGCTACTGGAGGAGCTGCAAAGTGCGGAGCAAAGATCCGAGAGCGGATTCGTGAAGGCAGAGCCGAGGCGGTGACTTCCATCCGGCTACTTCATGGCACTGAAGCGATTTTCGAGGGTAACGATCTCCTTCTTGGACATCGAAGTCCTTTTTTTATGTATATGCTTGGAATCCTCCACCAAGAGGTGGATTTCGGAAGTGATTCCTTTGTTGAGTCTACATCTAGAGCCGGAAGTGTGAAGTACGGCAGAGGCATGCTGTATGAAGCCCATCTGGATGGGTAGTCTAGATTGATGATGATCATGGGTAAACGGAGAAGACTCCGTGATTTGATGCTATGAAAGATTTATGATTGTGGTATGGTTGTATGCATGTGAATTATGGATGTGAGGAGGCTTTGGTTAAGCTCTTGGTTGAAGAGAGATCAATTGGTAGTGCGCCCGGGAAGCGAGTACCCGGCCGACTACACCACTAGGGGGGTTGATCTGGTTAGAAGGGATCGATTGGTGGCATGACCGGGAAGCGAGCACCCGACTTGTTGCACCACAATGGTGGGTCGATCAGGAAATATGTGAGGGGTCGATTGGTGGTATGCCTGGGGAGCAACGATAACCCAGCCTGCTACACCACAAGGGTGGGTCGATCTGCTCTAGTTATTTGTGATGTTGGGGAGGTTGTACCTCTGAGTGGTATGGACGGGATGTCGCCAGCTTGCAAGACTGGTGGACTAGGCTTGAGCCATCCAACCAACAAGTGAAGTACCTCTAATCGACGGTGTACGACTTGGATGCCCGTACGCCAAGAAGGTGCCCTGAGTGCACGGAGCGTCTGGTGGATACCGGCGTTTGTGATGTGAATGTCATTGATAGATTGATAAAGAGAATGATACATATGATTCTTGATGAGGCTTGATGAGATGATGATAGCAATGCATACAGGGAAGGAACCACTGTCCTGGTAGGGTCGTTATAAATGGGTCAGCGAATGCTGACCGTTACTTTGCTTTCTATTTTGGCTTGGATGGCAAATTGCAGGTAGAATGAACAAGTGGAATGGATGGATTGCTGTTAAAGGCCCTTGAAGGCCATGCGAAGAAGTGTGTTTGGATTTCATGTGTGGCCGCCTACGTGCCGATGTACGAAAATATAATTGTGTGAAAAAAGAAATTTATAAGGCCTTAAGGACATTTGTGTGCGTTGTATACATTCCTGGTGTTGCTATATAAATGTGGAGTTTATATAGAAGTGGACATTCTCTGAGCTGAGTTCTTTAACTTAAAAAATGCTACGCTAGAATGGATTGAGTTAAGGATGCGAGTAAAATTTTATTTCCACAAGTAATTCACTACTTGTCTGTGACATATAGCGTGGGGCCCCGGCCGACCCACCGTTATATGCCATGTGACGAATAGGGGCGTTACAATGTGGTATCAAAGCCAGTTGAGATTGTTTGTGAGGGAGAGAACATTATTGAACTCACGAATGTCCACTATGAATGTATTTCATATACGTACGGTACATGTGTGTATAATTCATGCTATGCTATGGATGATTAATCGTGTTTTGTACATTGACTATAGGTGGCGAGGAGTTGAGCTGGGCAGTTTGAGCCCCAGCGGTCTGATGAGAGTGCAGCACCCGTTGAAGCGCCTACGCCTCTTTCGACGGAGACTATACGGGTGGTGACAGAGACAGTGCTTGTGGTGTTATAAGCACAGCCTACTGGACAGGCAAGGCCTGTAGACGTGCCAGTACGGCCTGGTGCAAGACAAGAGTGTGCAGCAGTTGTGGTGGAGGCGCAAGCAATCGATGAGTCATTGAAAGCTTTATGGAATTTCATCCACCTACGTTCGGTGGGGCGATTTCCCCAACGCATGCGGAAGATTGGTTGGCTAGAGTAAAGAGGATCTTGAATGCAATCAGGACGGCAGAAGAGCAGAAAGTGACCTTAGCCACTTTTCTGCTGGAAGGAGATGCGAGATTGTGGTGGGATGAGATAGAAGTGCATCATTTGGCAGGTCGAGAGTTAGCGAGGTTTCAATGGCTGAATTCTCCCGATTATTTCTTGCCAATATTGTCGGTGTCGCAGCGGATTGCGATGGAGAACGAGTTTCAACGTCTGGTGCAGGGTGCTATGGATATTGATACGTACCTACATGAGTTTACCAAATTGGGGCGATATGCGGGTCTACCTTCGCGGAGGAAGCGCGAAAGACAAATCGCTTTTATGAGAGACTGCGGATGAGTTGAGATTATTACTCCTAGTTCGGTAAAACAGGCTTCCAAGACTTGGTAGATACGGCCCGTGCCCTGAAAAAGGATTTGAAGCGGGTACAAGAAAAGAAGAAATTGGCAGTGGAGAAGCCAGAGTTCAAGTGCCACAGTCGGAGCTGGAGTTGAGAAGACGATAGAAGAAAAAGTTTAGGCCTAATGATTCCGCTCCGTCGACTGTTTCTTCGGGGGCGACCTATGGGCAAGGACGTGCTGATACACGTATTTGTTATAAGTGCGGAAAGCAAGGGCAACATAGCGAGAGTGTGTTGGAATGCTCCAGCGGGACTTGAGCAAAAGACAGGTGCGTCGTATGAAGAAAAGGGTAAAGCAGTGGCCGAGTCATCTGCATCCCGGACGCAACCTCGATTACATAATTTGGAAGTGCAAGAGCCGCAGAGTTCCATTGGCGAAATTCAGCCTCGAGTGTTTAATTTGGCTCTTTCGCGAGAAATGCAAAATAAGAGGCTGAGCGAAAGTGAATCGTGATTTGTATCACTTGGACAATATGTGTGTTGTATATATCTGATCATGTGTTCTATGTGAGAACCATGGAATATTGGTGCATACTTGGTTTTATGATATAGATATATGCTATTTGAGGGGATAACATGTTTGTTCATTTGATGAATGATGAAATATTGTGCACATGTGAAGATTGTACAGAACAAAGGTTGTTGTAACCTATGATTTTGATGTTGCAACAAATTGGTTGTTGTTTGTATTCCTCTATGCAATTTCGTGGACGAAATTTCTTGAAGGATGGAGGGTTGTAACAGCCCAAAGTCTGAAATTGGCAAAGATTGGGTGACACGGTCTGGGACACGGGCGTGTCCCAGGGCGGGTTGCGTCGTGAGGCGCGAGGTCGATGAATTTTCGGTCGACGAAGTGTTTGGGTGGTCACGCCCTGTAACACGGGCGTGACAAGGGCGTGTCCCACCGTTTCGACGATTTTGCTTGTCGATCGTCGAGCGGCGATCGTCGAGCATCGATCGTCGAGCGGTGATCGTCGAGCGTAAATCGTCGAGTGGCGATCGTCGAAGGGGTACACGGCCTGTGACACGGGCGTGTCATAGGGCGTGTCCCGCTATGTCGATAGTTCGACAATTTTCTCTCGAGTAGTTCTCGTGTAGGTCGACGAGTACTCGAGTAAGAGGGTGGATACGGGTGTGTCATCCCTGGACACAGTCGTGTCAGATCTGATTACTCGAGTAGTTGGTTTTCTCTCGAGTAAGTCCTCTCGAGTAGTCTTGAGTGGGTTACACGCCCTGTGTCACGGGCGTGACTAGGCTGACACGGGCGTGGCATGAGCGTGTCATCTTGGCGTGGATAAGTTTGGATAAGGCGGTTTGTGCACCGCTTTGGGGACACGGCCTGTGACACAGGCGTGTCACAGGGCGTGTCAGGCCGAAACATGATTTTTTAGTGTTTTTCTGGCCGTTGATTTCTCTGTCCTGGATCCAAGGTTAGGCTTTATCCATGTGGATTTCTGGCCGAGATCTGAAGTTTTAAGCCCTTCCTCTTCTTCTTCATCTCATTTCAAGAGAGAGAAAGAGAATGATAGAGCAAAGGAATGAAGGAGTAAAGTAAAGCCAGCTACTGGAGGAGCTGCAGAGTGCGGAGCAAAGATCCTAGAGCAGATTCGTGAAGACAGAGCTGAGGCGGTGACTTCCATCCGCCTACTTCATGGCACCGAAGCGATCTTCGAGGGTAACGATCTCCTTCTTGTACATTGAAGTCTTTTCTTTATGCATGTGCTTGGAATCCTCCACCAAGAGTTGGATTTCGGAAGTGATTCCTTTGTTGAGTCTGGATTGGTGATGATCATGGGTAAACCGGAGAAGACTCCGTGGATTTGATGCTATGAAAGATTTATGATTGTGGTATGGCTGTATGCATGTGAATTATGGATGTGAGGAGGCTTTGGTTAAGCTCCTGGTTGAAGAGAGATCAATTGGTAGTGCGCTCGGGAAGCGAGTACCCGACCGACTACACCACTAGGGTGGGTTGATCTGGTTAGAAGGGATCGATTGTGGCATGACCCGGGAAGCGAGCACCCGACTTGCTGCACCACAATGGTGGGTCGATCAGGAAATAGGTGAGGGGTCGATTAGTGATATGCCTGGGGAGCAACGATAACCAGCCTGCTACACCACAAGGGTGGGTCGATCTGCTCTAGTTATTTGTGATGCTGGGGAGGTTGTACCTCTGAGTGGTATGGACGGGATGTCGCCAGCTTGCGAGACTGGTGGACTAGGCTTGAGCCGTCCAACCAACAAGTGAAGTACCTCTAATCGGCGGTGTACGACTGGGATGCCCGATACGCCAAGAAGGTGTCGTGAGTGCACGGAGCGTCTGGTGGATACCGTCGTTTGTGATGTGAATGTGATTGATAGATTGATAAAGAGAATGATACATATGATGCTTGATGAGATGATGATAGCAATGCATACAGGAAGGAACCACTGCCCTGGGTATGGTTGTTATAAATGGGACAGCGAATGCTGACCGTTACTTTGCTTTCTATTTTGGCTTGGATGGCAAATTGCAGGTAGAATGAAAAGTGGAATGGATGGATTGCTGTTAAAGGCCCTTGAAGGCCATGCGAAGAAGTGTGTTTGGATTTCATGTGTGGCCGGCCTGCGTGCCGATGTACGAAAATGTAATTGTGTGAAAAGAGAAATTTGTAAGGCCTTAAGGCCAGTGTGTGTGCGTTGTATACATTTCTAGTGTTGCTATATAAATGTTGAGTTTATATAGAAGTGGACATTCTCTGAGCTGAGTTCTTTAACTTAAAAAATGCTGTGCTAGAATGGATTGAGTTAAGGATGCGAATAGAATTTGATTTCCACAAGTAATTCACTACTTGTCTGTGACATATGGCGTGGGGCCCGGCCGGACCCACTGTTATATGCCATGTGACGAATAGGGGCGTTACATACCCCACCATATCAAGGGAGAGTCGCAACTCCTCCTCGTTCTCTGCCTGCCATTCTTCCCTGCCTTCCTCTGTCGTGACAACCCGAGGCGTTTGAACTTCAAATTCTACTGGGAGTACTACTGCCGCACATCCATGGGAGAGCTTGAAAGGGATCTCCCCTGTGGCTGTATTGGGGGTGTTCCTCAGGGCCCAGAGGACTGAGGGAAGCTGCTCCACCCAGCTCCCTTTCAGGTTCTCCACCTTCTTCTTCAGGAGGTTCACAATAATCTTATTCGCGGCCTCCACCTGCCCGTTGCTCGGGGTGGTGGACCGAGGCAAACCTGAGGTCAATCCCAAGCTGCTCGCAGATGATAGTGAATTCCGCGCTAGCAAACGGAGGCCCGTTGTCCGTGACGATGGCCTGGGGCAACCCATGGTGGCAGATAATCTCCCCCCAAACAAAATTTCTGATGACTTGGGAGGTCACTTTGGTCAGCGCCTTCACCTCCAACCACTTAGAGAAATAGTCTATCATTAACAACAGAACCTCCTCTGCCCACTAGCCTGGGAGAATGGTCCGACCAAATCCATTCCCCAAATCGCAAAGGGCCAGGGGGCCGTGATGATCTTGAGGCGCTGGGCCGGCTGCAGCTGGAGGGGGCGAACAATTGGCACTTGTGACACATCTTTGCGAATTCCGCAGCGTCGTGGCCCAGGGTTGGCCAGAAGTATTCCTGTCTAATGATCCTACCTTCCAGGGTCCGACTCCCGAATGACTCCCACACTCCCAAGAGTGAATTTCTTCCAAGATCCTTTGTACTTCCCTCTCGGCCACGCAACGAGCCAGCATCCCTGAAAGAGTCTTTCTATAGAATTGTCCGTCCTGTAGGAGATAGTATGCTGACTTGTACCTGAGCTTCTTCTTATCCATCCTCTCTGGATACTCTCCTGTGGAGAGGAAAGTCGTGATTGGGTCCATCCACGAGGGTGTTGATCTACTTCCATTAGTTCTCCCTCTTCAATGAAGGGCGAAACAGATCATCAACAGTACCCCCCACCCAGGGCCGTGCTTTGCCAGCTGATCGATCTGCTCGTTTCTTCTCTGGGCACGTGTCGGATAGAGAGGTCTGAAATGTGCCGATGACCCCCTTCACTTTTGTTAAGTACAGCCGGATGGTAGATTCCCTCACCTCGAATTCTCTGTTGATTTGGGAAGCCACCACCATAGAGTTAGTGAGGACCTCCACGTCCAGCACCCCCAGCTCCCTAGCCAGGCGCAGCCCTGCTATTACGGCCTCGTACTCTCGCCTGATTGTTTAGTGATGGGAAAGTGCACCCCACCCCCAGGGAATGCTTCCCTAAAGCGCCATCTACCTTCGCCTTCCATGAAGTCGGACGAGTGAGCTCTTCCTCCACCACCTCGATCACATAATCGGCCAAAAATCGGCCATTGCTTGGGCCTTGATCGAGAGGCGGGGGATGAAGGAGATGTCGAACTCGCTTAACTTTACCGACCACTTGGACAACCTGCCCGAATGATCCACCCCCTCAAAGATGTTGCGGAGGGGATGATCAGTCACCACTCGAATGGAGTGTGCTTGGAAGTAAGGCCGGAGCCTTCAGCCAAGATGATCAGGGCGAAGGCCAGCTTCTCAAAAATTAGATACCGAAGCTCGGCCTTCCTTAGGACCCGACTCACATAATATATGAGGAGCTGTCTCTTCCCCTCTTCTCGAACCAGGACAGAGCTCAAAGTCTCTCCCCTGACCCCGAGATACAAGTACAGGTCTTCCCTTCCTTTAGCCCTTGGAGCAACGGAGCCTGCGTCAACTGCATCTTTATGGCTTGGAATGTCTCCTCGCACTCCTTAGTCCACTCAAATTTTTGGCCCCCCTAGTGTTTTGAAGAAGGGGGGGCACTTCTCCCCAGCCAAGGAGAGGAACATGCTCAATCCTGTCAGCTTCCCTGTTAATCGCTGCACCTCTTTAACATTCCGCGGTGACCCCAGCTCTATGATGGCCTTAACCTTGTCAGGATTTGGCTCGACACATATGGGGGTGAGGAGAATGCCCCAAGAACTTTCCCCTGTTGCCCCGAAGACGCACTTCAGGGGTTCAGCCGCATCTTATACTTGTGTAGGGTGGTGAAGGTTTCTTCCAAGTCCTGACAGTGAGAGTCCACGCCCTGACTCTTGATCATGAGGTCATCTACGTACACCTCCAGGTTCCTCCCCTTCTGTTCCCGTAAGACCCTGTCCATCATCTTTTGGTATGTCGCTCCTGCATTCTTCAGCCCAAAGGACATCATTTTGTAGCAGTAGCACTCATCCCCGATGATGAATGAGACGTCCTTGACGTCCGAAGGGTGCATCCTGATCTGGTGGTAATCTGAAAACGCATATAAGAAACTCATTACAAAAAAACCGACGGATGAGTCAACCAGCGCATCGATCTGAGGCAAGGATAACAGTCCTTAGGGAATGATTTATTAAACAAAGAAAAGTCAACACACATACGACACCGTCCGTCTCCTTTTTAACCATAACAATATTGGAGACCCAGCCGGGGTATTATATTTCGGATACAAAACCGGCCTTGAGAAGTTGGCCACCTCCTCTCTGATGGGCTCGACCAACTTGTCCGCGGTGGACCTCTTCTTCTGCTGGACGGGGCGTGCTCCCGGGTCTAGGTTGAGGCGGTGGCAAGCCACGTCCATGTCAACCCTCGGCATCTCCATGACGCTCCATGCAAAAATGTCCACATTCTTCTAGATGTATGTCAGCATCCTATCGTGAGCCTCCGGGGTCAGCCCCCCACTGACGCGAATCTTCTCCACCCTACCTCCAAGGGTGGTGACGTCCATCTCTACCACTTCTTCTACAGCCTCCAGCCTAGACTGCTCCCCCCATTCTCCGACGTTTCTCTCCTCCGGGATAAGAACCTCCGCTCCCACCTCTTCCTCCGTGGCCATCACCTCGGCCAACTCCTGGTCTCCTCCTGCCACCTCTTCCTCGGTGCTGTTCTTCACCTCCATCTCCTCCTTGCTAGCCTCCTGCACTACCTCCTCCATTCTCCGCTCCATTTCCTCGCCCCTTCCTGCTATGAGATAGAGTTCACGACGGTGACATAGCACTCTCGCGCCACTTTGGAGTCACCCCGGACCCGGACCTGTATCCCCTCGGCGTTAAAATTCAGGCATTGGTGGAAGGATGAGGCGACGCAGTGGAAAGCACTAATTAGGGGTCTTCCGAAGATGGCGTTGTAGCTGCTGGGGCATGCACGATGACAAATCGACAGTTCTGGGACTGCCACTATAAGACCCCCCCCCTCCCGATCTCAAATACGGCAGGAAGGGGGATCTTATGCCCGGAACAGCCGCCTTGCGGTAGCATTAGCACACGGGCTAACCTGTACCACAAGACGCCTATTCCGCCGGCTACAACAATATCAATATCATATGCCAACCCAACCAAATATAATAAGAAAGAGAAGTCAAATCCACACTAAGTAATAATGCCCAAATACATCAATAAAGGAGAAGCTAAAACATGCTTCTACAATATATCAGAGTACAGCTAATCATTGCCCAAACGGGCTACATCAGAGTATCAAAATATTAACATCAGTAACCGACGGTATCGACGACACCGTCACTTCAGGCCCTATCATCCTGGTCTGGCTGTCCTGCTACGTAGTCCGCGACTGCTCTACCTGCGGCGTGACCTCCTAAAAGGAAGACGTAGCAACTGTTAGTCGAAACGACTAAGTGGTTTCACATCCGCTCCCCCGGCGACTCCTCGGCACCGGGCGGAGAGAAGGAATAAGGGTAATATATATGCAAGTAAAAGAGGTACAAGCAGGTGACAATAGTGTAAGAGTAACAGTATCATAATCAGCAGTTATTTAAGAGCTATACTAAACTAACAAGTATAAGTAACAGCAGGAAAGTAACTTAACTTATAAGAATGTCCATACAGACTTATAAGTTAAGGATCGGGTTACATAAAGGTAACTCATCGTATAAGAGTGCCCATACAAACTTATACGATGAGGATCTTGTTGTGCAATGTTATGAAATGCTATGTATGCTATACAATAACTCACCCATGCACACCCATGCAACCGCTATGTCGACACATACTGCAGTTCCCACTTTTTGAGCAGGTAGCTAATCTCTCAGGCATCAGCCGCCGTAGCCAAGCGGTGACATTAGAACAGGAACTTCTACTACTAGGCGGGTATCCACACTACTTCACCTAGGCCTCTGTATGCCTCAACACTAAGAACACAACAGCAGAGCCCATGCGTACTATGGCCCAGCGGGGTCTTGGGTAGATGTGCACCAAGAACACAGCCCGAACTGGCCTTGTGTGACCCGGAAGGGGCCTCGGAAATAAGCACGAGGACACAACCCAACCGTTCACTAGGCACGGAAGGGGCCCCAGGACGTGAACACCGAGGACACAGCCCAACTGCCCAAAGTCTAACTGACAACTCCCGTTGGTGTGATGATCGGCGAGTCCGTAGACCTGCCACACTATCCTTAACCCAGGATTACGACACCGCGTGTCAACTCACACCACATGCAATTTCACACCACCGTGGCATGGAAGGGTCCTCAGAAGAAGGCACGAGGACACAACCCAACCAACCATCCATACCCTATCTCAACACAAACCAAACAAGTGACGGTCAATACCGCACTTACATCCTTTCACAATACTACCCGTAGGGAGTCGACGCTCTAAGTATTGGACTACTAACTCATTCCATTACTCAAACATACTTATGGCCATAATTTATTCCTCTACATGACTTTCCAAATGATATCAACTTATTGTAAACATGATGCACATATAGAGATTTATCAATCTTTCCAATAAGACAATTCGTTTAAGTAAGCTTGCTTCACAATTTGATTATATAAAATCTGAGTATTAGACTTCGCCAATCATGCATCTAAAATGATTAATCATAAAAGAGTTTATTCAAGCCAAGTAACTTGCAATATTAAATCCACCGAATTCAAATTCATATTATATAAAATCCCAAACTTTAAGTGTAGAATTAATCTGGATAGCAACTTTGACCGGAGATTTCCAAAGTTACAGGAATCCGGTGAAGACGAGTAACAGCTTGATGGAAAGATCTTTCCATGAGCTACAACTTTCATATTCAGACCTCAACCCAGATTTGACATTATCCTATTTGAAATCGGACCCGAAGTCCGTTGCGTACAGAACACAATTTCTGCATGCAGGATTTACTGAACACCATTTTTGTTCAGACTTTCTCATGGCTACAGATATCGCCTAAAGCCGTGCAACCACTCGTTGGAAAGGTATTTTCAAGGGCTTCAACTTTTGTGTTTAGGCGAAAGCCCAGATCTGGTCATATTCATCATGAAAATGGCCTAAAAGATCGCTGCGCGCAGAATACAGATTCAGCACGCATCTTGAGACGGAACGAACGGCATCGGTTCATCTTCCTCCTCAAGTCGATCCTCTAAATTCTCCTCCAGAAATTTCCTCCACCCTTATTCAACCTCATGAGGACAATACTCTTCACGAAACCTCATCCATCATCACATAGAAGAAGAGAGTGGTTGAAGAGATCTAAAACCTAGAACACAAGTCCTAGCATGACCAAACCTAGAAGACTTATTCTCTCCATCAAGACTCTATTGAGCCGATGTCTCACCTAGGAAAATAACTATAGATCTAGCACCAAGGGAGAGGGTAGGAAACTCACTTCGGTTCTAGCGGTACCACCATTTCCGGTCATGGATCTCGTAATTCTCTTTGGCGGCATCTTCTCCTTCGCGGCATTGGCGGATTTTCCCTCCCTAGAACTTGCTCCAGCAAACTCTCCTTCTCTCAACAGGAGTTTCTCTCAGAAACAGGGATTAAGTGAGCATGAAAATGGCTAGTGTTTTCTCTTCCCATTATATATGAAAAGTGATACGGGTAGGCATATGCCCGTGTCCTTACCCGTGTCCTGCTTGGGCGAAACGGCAACGATAGTTTCCGTGTCGGTTCAATACTTGACATGGGTAGGGACACGCCCGTATCCCGACCCGTGTCCCGACCCGTGTCCCGACCCGTGTCCACATGACACGGCCGTGTTCCCTTGTCGTGTCCTTCTCGGGATACATTTCGATGAACTCAACTCGACACACTGGCACACGGGTAGGGACACGACCGTGTCGCTACCCGTGTCATACAATTCGTTGATCTCGACACGTAGTTCGTCTATCTCGACACGCTCTGTCGAGTGTAACTCGACACACACAGGTAGGGACACGCCCGTGTCGCTACCCGTGTCACATGATGTCGACACTGTTTGTCAGTCTCGACACGCCCTGTCGAGTGTAACTCAACACGCCCTGTCGAGTGTAACTCGACACACACACGGGTAGGGACACGCCCGTGTCGCTACCCGTGTCATATGATGTCGACACAGCTCGTCAGTCTCGACACGCCCTGTCTAGTGTAACTCGACACACACAGGTAGGGACACGCCCGTGTCACTACCCGTGTCACATGATGTCGACACAGCTCCTCGATCTCGACATGCCTCGTCGAGTTCAACTCGACACTCACGGGTAGGGACACGCCCGTGTCGATACCCGTGTCACATGATGTCGACACAGCTTCTCGATCTCGACATGCCTCGTCGAGTTCAACTCGACGCACACGCACACGGGTAGGGACACGCCCGTGTCTCTACCCGTGTCTCATGCTTGTCTAATTTCTCCTCCTTTTCACATGTGCTGCCCTGTTGTCAGCACTCCCCATAAACTCTAGTCAGCTCTCTTGACTCAAAACACGCACGAGGGGCCTAGTGCGATTCGGGACGTTACAAATCCTATAAACAAATAAAATATTTCGTCCCCGAAATCAGGCTTAGGCTATGGGGAGAAAAGCATAACCAAAAATACAATATGCCTTTAAATAAAAATTACCTTGAGCAAACAACTTCGGGTAGCGTTATTGCATCAAATCCATTGGCTCCCATGTGTACTCCTCCTTCTCATGATTAGACCATAGCACCTTCACCAAGGAACACTTTTGCGGCGCAATATTCTCGTCTCCCTATCTACGATCCGCACCGGCTCTAGTCGCACAGACCTATCGGACGCCACGACACCATCAGGAGTGGGGGTATATTGATCGGGCCGTAATAGCGCCTTTCAAAGTGACGACACATGGAATACGTCGTGGAGGTTCTCCAGCTCTGACGGTAACTCCAACCGATAAGCCAACGGGCCAATCCTTTCCAGTATAGTATAAGGTCCAACATACCTTGGGCTGAGCTTTTTCACTCCACGCACCCGCGACACTCCATGCATCGGCCGAATCTTGAGGAACACTTTATCGCCCACTTGGAACTCCACCATCCGGTGCTTTTTATTGTAATACTTCGCCTGCCGACTTTGAGCCTCCAATATGCGATCCCGTATCAATCTGACCGCCGCATCAGTATCATCTATATATTCATTTCTCAATGCCTTCGGATCTTCATCCTGCACCCAAGACAAGGGGGTCCTGCACCTTCTTCTGTAAAGGGCTTCATGGGGTGCCATATCGATGCTCGCCTGATGGCTATTATTGTAGGAGAATTCCACCAGGGCAAGTCTTTCCCACGGCTCTCCTCTGTCCAGCGCACATAACCTCAATAAATCCTCCAGTGTTCTGATGGTCCGCTCTGACTGCCCGTCCGTCTGAGGCTGGAATGTAGTACTAAAGGTTAGGCGCGAGCCCAAATACGCTTGCACCGCCTTCCACTCCTTAGAAGTAAACCGACCATCCCGATCCGAAATAATTGTCTTGGGCACGCCATGAAACCGCACGAACTGCTCCACAAATAAGCGTACCAAAACGTCCACGTGTGCTTCCTTATTCATTGGAATGAACCGGGCCACTTTTGTCAGTCGATCAACAATAATCCACACAGAATCATTCCCGGAGCGGGAGCGAGGCAGCCCATGGACGAAGTCCATGGAGATATCCTCAAACTTCCACTCGGGGATGGGCAACGACTGCAACAAACCACCGGGACTCTTACATTCGACTTTCACCCTTTGGCAAGCTTCGCAATGTGTAACATAGTAACGAACATCCTTCTTCATTCCCGGCCAGCACATGGTCTTCCGTAAGTCGGCATACATCTTGGCAATACCCGGGTGTACAGAATATTGAGAGGAATGTGCCTCTCTCAAGATATCCTCCCGGATTTTGCCGCCCTTGGGAATATAGAGTCGGCCACGAAAATAAACGAGGCCGTCTTTTAGTGTGTACTCATCGGTGCTCCCATCTTCAATTGTCTTGATAGCCGGGCTAAGGCCGCATCCATTCCTTGCTCCACCCGAATCCGGTCCCGGATATCACAAACTATGTTCATACTTGCCAAATACTACGCATACTCTACCGAAGGAGCCTTGAACACCAAAGTAATATCCATCTACTCAATCATCTGAGCCAACTCCATACTCATCAACCATGATTCTGGGCTAGAGCCTGACACTTTTCTACTCAAGGCATCGGCTACCGAGTTCGCTTTCCCGGGGTGGTAGTTCATGGTGAACTCATAGTCGCATAGAAATTCCAATCACCGTCGTTGTCTCAGGTTCAACTCCTTCTGAGTGTGGACATACTTCAATTTTTTGTGATCGGAAAAGATCTCGCAATGGACGCCATATAGATAATGCCTTCAGACCTTCAAAGCGAACACCACTGCTCTCAACTCCAAATCATGGACCGGTAATTAATTTCATGTTTCTTTAACTGTCTTGAAGCATATGCGATCACGTGCCCGTGCTGCATCAGTACCGCTCCCATCCCTTGATACGATGCGTCGGTGTAAACCTGAAATCCTTCCTTCCCAGATGGAAGTGCAAGGATGGGGGCGGAGGTAATCCTATACTTCAGCTCTTGGAACGCCGCTTCACATTGAGGAGTCCACTCAAATGGCACACCTTTCTTAGTCAATGAGGTAAGAGGAAGGGCAACCTTTGAAAATCCTTTCACAAACTTGCGGTAGTACCCGGCAAGTCCAAGAAAAGTCCTCACATCGGTCGCCGACTTCAAGGATGACCACTCCTTCATGGCTCGCACCTTTGCTGGATCCACTGCTAATCCTGCTCCACTGATCACATGCTCCAAGAAGGCAACCTCCTTAAGCCAGAATTCACACTTGCTAAACTTGGCGTACAAGGCGTGCTCCTTCAATTTCTTCAAAACCAAGGTCAGGTGCTCGACATGCTCCTCCTCCGTCTTTGAGTAGACCAAGATGTCGTCAATGAAAACAATGATGAAGATGTCCAAATACGGTTCAAACACCTTGTTCATCAGGCTCATGAAGGCCGAAGGGGCATTTGTGAGCCCAAACGGCATTACTGTGAACTCATACAAACCATATCTCGAACTGAAGGCCGTTTTCTGGATGTCCCCTTCTCGAATCCTCAACTGATAGTATCCAGAGCGCAAATCCAGTTTGGAAAACCAATGTGCTTCCACTAGTTGATCGAACAACTCGTCGATCTGAGGTAGTGGATAAGTGTTCCGCACCGTCAACCGATTGAGTTCCCGATAATTTATGCACAACCGCAAGGTTCCATCCTTCTTCTTCACAAACAGTACAGGAGCTCCCCAGGGTGATGAACTGGGGCGAACGAACCCTGACTCCACCAGTTCTTGCAATTGAACTCTAAACTCCGCGAGTTCTTTCGGGGTCATTCTGTACGGAGCCTTGGATACAGGCTTGGCACCTGGTACTAGATTAATCTGGAAGTCAATCTCTCTATGCGGGGGCAATCCTGGCAGCTTCTCAGGAAATACCTCGGGAAAATCCCGCACTACCCGTACATCCTTCACTTCCAATGCTTCTTCCTTCAACTCGAACCACACAATGAAGACCTCGTCCCCCTTCATATAGGCTTTTACAGCCTGAACAGAAGATAATATCATACGCGGCGCGAAGCCAATACCTTGGAAGATGACATCGGAGTCTCCATGTCTCAAATAGATTCGCTTCTCTGCGCAGTCGATCCTCGCGAAGTGCCAGTCCAGCCATGTCATGCCCAAAATGATGTCGAACTCTGGCATTCTCAGAACCGTAGCCTGCGTATCAAAGGTCTTCCCATCAATAAATAACTCCAACTCGCACTTGGCGGTAGCGATCATCTCCGAGCCATCCGGAAGGCGTACTCGTCGGGCTATGCCAGTAAAGTACTGTACACCCTCTACGTCTTTTATGAAATCCTCGGACACAAAGGAGTGTGAGACACCGGTATCGAACAGCGCATAGGCCGATTTCCCTCCAATAATCACGGTGCCTAAGTACCAACAACCAAAACTTATTGCTAAGTGTCTAGTAAGTCTTAATCAATTCAAGTTAGACCATGAAAATATGTTAATTAATTAAATCATACCTGCAATCACATCTTGTGGGTTCCATTCCTGCGCCATGTCAAGCGCGTACACCTGATCCCTAGCAGGGCCGGGGTTACCTCCTCGCGGTCCTCGTCCTCGACCATGCATATATCCCCGTCCTCGTGGGGCTGCTGGAGGGAGAGAAGGAGGGAGAGCAGGAGGGATATTCCCATATAGCTGCGGGCAGAAACATCGGATGTGGCCTAGCTGGTTGCATTCGAAGCACACCAGCCCACGACACCCTTCAGGTTGTTGAAATTGCTGAGGCTGTGGGGGTGGAGGCAACGCAGGCGGCTGCGGAACCGGATGCTCCACCCTATAGTTTTGGTGGACACGCCCTCCACCTCTTTGATATCCTCTTCCTCCTTTGAAGTCCCGCCTCCTTCTATTGCTTGGGCCGGCTTCCATCACGTCCTCCGCAGGCCTCTTACTACATCCCAGGTGGTCCGCCTCCAATCGTTTCGCCATATCAATGATCTCCGCCAAGCTACCATCCGCTATAAACAAAAGGGATTGCCTTAGGGGATCTCGCAGCCCTTTGTAGAAGCGCTTGGCATAACCTCTGTCATCCAACTCGTAAGAATCCGCAAACCTTGCGAGATGCTGGAATTCCCGCTGGTATTCCGTAGCTGACTTTGATCCCTGCTTTAGTAGAAGAAACCTCTGCCCAAGCTCATCTCGGGCCGATGTAGGGATAAAGTGCTCCAAGAAAACACCCGAGAATTCACTCCAACGTATCTCTGTGTAGATCCGGCCTTGGAAGGTAGAGCCCATGAGGGACTTCCACCACCTCTTAGCATGTAAGTCCAAGACGGACACCGCCAACGATACAGCCATGTTGGCCGGGCAATGAATCCCCGCCAATAGCTCTTCGACTGTGTCAAGCCATTCCTCCATGCGTATGGCCGACTCCGTCCCGAGGTAGGCGGGAGGGGAGAGAGCCCAAAAGGTGCTCAGCCAGTTAGAACCCAGATCCTGTTGTTGCACCGGAGGCTGTTGCGCCCTAAAAGCATCGAGGATGGCAGTGAGCGTCTGTCCCAACTCAGATTATTGGAACTGAGTGGGAGTGGGTATGGAGGGCGCAGGAGTACCTCCCATCTGCTCAACGAGCGCTGGAATGGTCTACACATAAAATGCAAACGTATGGTCAGGTTGGCTAATCTTAAGGTCAAAGTTGGACATACCTAGCGTGAATTACATATGGGCACACCACTGCTTCCGCTAAGTCAGTTTGTCCCCAAACTGACTAATCAAACAGGGGTGGTACCATTGTTGAATGACTTCTTTAGTTGAGGATCGTGACAAACTGATACCATTTGTAAGACCCTCCCCCCCCCCCCCCCCTCCCGGATCTCAAAACACGGCACGAAGGGGGATCTTATGCCCGGAACAGCCGTCTTGCGGTAGCATTAGCACACGGGCTAACCTGTACCACAAGACGCCTATTCCGCCGGCTACAACAATATCAATATCACTTGTCAACCCAACCAAATATAATAAGCAAGAGAAGTCAAATCCACACTAAGTAATAATGTCCAAATACATCAATAAAGTAGAAGCTAAAACATTCTTCTACAATATATCAGAGTACAGCTAATCATTGCCCAAACGGGCTACATCAGAGTATCAAAATACTAACATCAGTAACCGACGGTATCGACGGCACCGTCACTTCAGGCCCTATCGTCCTAGCCTGGCTGTCCTGCTGCGTAGTCCGCGACTGCTCTACCTGCGGCGTGACCTCTTAAAAGGAAGACGTAGCAACCGTTAGTCGAAACGACTAAGTGGTTTCACATTCGCACCCCGGCGACTCCTCGGCACCGGGCGGAGAGAAGGAACAAGGGTATATATATATATGCAAGTAAAAGAGGTACAAACAGGTGGCAATAGTGTAAGAGTAACAGTATCATAATCAGCAGTTATTTAAGAGCTATACTAAACTAACAAGTATAAGTAACAGCAGGAAAGTAACTTAACTTATAATAATGCTCATACAGACTTATAAGTTAAGGATCGGGTTACATAAAGGTAACTCATCGTATAAGAGTGCCCATACAAACTTATACGATGAGGATCTTGTTGTGCAATGTTATGAAATGTTATGTATGCTATGCAATGACTCACCCATGCACACCCATGCAACCGCTATGTCGACACAGACTGCAGTTCCCACTTTTTGAGCAGGTAGCTAACCTCTCAGGCATCAGCCGTCGTGGCCAGGCGGTGACAGTAGAACGGGCACTTCTACTACTAGGCAGGTATCTACACTACTTCACCTAGGCCTCCGTATGCCTCAACGCTAAGAATACAACAACGGAGCCCATGCATACTATGGCCCAGCGGGGTCTTGGGTCGATGTGCACCAAAAACACAGCCCGAACTAGCCTTGTGTGACTCGGAAGGGGCCTCGAAAATAAGCACGAGGACACAGCCCAACCGTTCACTAGGCACGGAAGGGGCCCCGGGACGTGAACACCGAGGACACAGCCCAACCGCCCAAAGTCTAACTGACAACTCCCGTCGGTGTGACGATCGGCGAGTCCGTAGACCTGCCACACCATCCTTAACCCAGGATTACGACACCGCGTGTCGACTCACACCACATGCAATTTCACACCACTGTGGCATGGAAGGGGCCTCGGAAGAAGGCACGAGGACACAGCCCAACCAACCATCCATACCCTATCTCAACACAAACCAAACAAGTGACGGTCAATACCGCACTTACATCCTTTCACAATATTACCCGTAGGGAGTCGACGCTCTAAGTATTGGACTACTAACTCATTCTATTACTCAAACATACTCATGACCATAATTTATTCCTCTACATGACTTTCCAAATGATATCAACTTATTGTAAACATGATGCGCATATAGAGATTTATCAATCTTTCCAACAAGACAATTCGTTTAAGTAAGCTTGCTTCACAATTTGATTTTATGAAATCTGAGTATTAGACTTCGCCAATCATGCATCTAAAATGATTAATCATAAAAGAGTTTATTCAAGCCAAGTAACTTGCAATATTAAATCCACCGAATTCAAATCCATATTATATAAAATCCCAAACTTTAAGTGCAGAATTAATCTGGACAGCAACTTTGACTGGAGATTTCCAAAGTTACAGGAATCCGGTGAAGACGGGTAACCCCTCGATGGAAATATCTTTCCATGGGCTACAACGTTTATATTCAGACCTCAACCCAGATTAGACATTATCCTATTTGAAATCGGACCCGAAGTCCGCTGCGTACAAAACACAATTTCTGCATGCAGGATTTGCTGAACACCATTTTCGTTCAGACTTTGCCGTGGCTACAGATATTGCCTGAAGTCGTGCAGCCACTCGTTGGAAAGGTATTTTCAAGGGCTTCAACTTTCGTGTTTAGTCGAAAGCGTAGATCTGGCCATATTCATCATGAAAATGGCCTAGAAGATCGCTGCACGCAGAATACAAATTCAGCACGCATCTTGAGACGAAACGAACAACATCGGTTCATCTTCCTCCTCAAGTCGATCCTCTCAAATCTCTTCCAGAAATTTCCTCCACCCTTATTCAACCTCATGAGGCCAATACTCTTCACGAAACCATCAACCATCATCACATAGAAGAAGAGAGTGGTTGAAGAGATCTAAAACCTAGAACACAAGTCCTAGCATGGCCAAACCTAGAAGACTTCTTCTCTCCATCAAGACTCTCTTGAGCCGATGTCTCACCTAGGAAAATAACTATAGATCTAGCACCAAGGGAGATGGTAGGAAACTCACTTCGGTTCTAGCGGTACCACCATTTCCGGCCATGGATCTCGTAATTCTCCTTGGCGGCATCTTCTCCTTCGCGGCGTTGGCGGATTTTCCCTCCCTAGAACTTGCTCCAGCAAACTCTCCTTCTATCAACAGGAGTTTCTCTCAGAAACAGGGATTAAGTGAGCATGAAAACGGCTAGGGTTTTCTCTTCCCATTATATATGAAAAGTGACACGAGTAGGGACACGCCCGTGTCCTTACCCGTGTCCTGCTTGGGCGAAACGACAACGACAGTTTCCGTGTCGGTTCAATACTTGACATGGGTAGGGACACGCCCGTGTCCCGACCCGTGTCCCGACCCGTGTACACATGACACGACCGTGTTCGCTGGCCGTGTCCTTCTCGGGATACATTTCGACGAACTCAACTCGACACACTGGTACACGGGTAGGGACACGCCCGTGTCGCTACCCATGTCATATAATTCATTGATCTCGACACGTAGTTCGTCGATCTCGACACGCTCTATCGAGTGTAACTCAACACACACGGGTAGGGACACGCCCATATTGCTACCCGTGTCACATGATGTCGACACAGCTTGTCAGTCTCGACACGCCCTGTCGAGTGTAACTCGACACACACACGGGTAGGGACACGCCCGTGTCGCTACCCGTGTCACATGATGTCGACACAGTTTGTCAGTCTCGACACGCCCTGTCGAGTGTAACCCGACACACACACGGGTAGGGACACGCCCGTGTCGCTACCCGTGTCACATGATGTCGACACCGCTCGTCAGTCTCGACACGCCCTATCGAGTGTAACTCGACACACATGGGTAGGGACACGCCCGTGTCGCTACCCGTGTCACATGATGTCGACACAGCTCCTCGATCTCGACATGCCTCGTCGAGTTCAACTCGACACACACGGGTAGGGACACGCCCGTGTCGCTACCCGTGTCACATGATGTCGACACAGCTCCTCGATCTCGACATGCCTCGTCGAGTTCAACTCGACGCACACACACACGGGTAGGGACACACCCGTGTCGCTACCCGTATCTCATGCTTGTCTAATTTCTCCTCCTTTTCACATGTGCTGCCCTGTTGTCAGCACTCCCTATGAACCCTAGTCAGCTCTCTTGACTCAAAACATGCACGAGGGGCCTAGTGCGATTCAGGACGTTACAGCCACCCCAGTGTAACATGGAGCCACACTCCTCCTTCCACCTCCTTCCTCTCCCTCGAGAACCCAAACAAGGGGCCATCTGAAGCCAGCACCCTCTTCGCCTCCACCTTCATTGCGTTGAACGCCTTCTTGAAGATGACGTTGACGGAGCTTCCATTGTCAATGAGGATCCAGGAGACGGTGAAATTCTCTATGGCCGTCTGGATGGCCAGCGCATCGCAGAAGGGATCCTCATGATCTAGCATATCATTCCTTGAGAAGGTAATATTCTCTTCCGTGGGTGGGGTCTGGGATGTGGAGCCAATACTCTGATGGTACATGGTGTGGATGCTCGCCTTCCGAGAGGCCACAACCCCCACCCCCTCATAGATCACTCTAATCCCTCCCCGGGTCCCGATGTCCGCCCGGTCTTCACATCGATCCTCATCCACTTGAGGCAGAACCTCCTCAATCCTCACCTCCTGGCGCCCTTGTTGCTGATACTGCTCCATGTTTCCTCTCATCTCAAGGAACTCCGGGCACATGGCTGTGGCGTGCCCTTCCTCTTGGTGGAAGTCGTAGTAGGGCAACTCCACACTGACTTCTCTTCTCCTCCTCCGCGTCGCTCTCCTCCTCTCCCCCATGGCTATGGCCATAGCCTGATCTTGATTGGGGAGTGGAGGTCTTTGCGCCTGCCTCCAACCCAAGTGGTGGAACTGATCCTGGCCCCCTGGTGGTGGTCCCTTCCCTGGTATCCTCTTCGTGGCCCTTGGTATTGCCACTCGGGCCTTCAGCCTAACCGACGGTCCGGCTCCTAACGGGCCCACCTAGGCTGCTACTGTCCCTGAAGTTGCCTTTGTTCCCCCTGCAAGGGTTCGACACTCCTCTCCTCCTGCCCCATGCCGCCTCTCGGCTCCTTCTCTTCCTCCGTGACCCACCTGGCCAACTTCCAGGCAAACTTCGGATTTGACGCTTGCCCTTCGACTTCTCTTGCCGCCCTCTCCATCAGCTCCTCGTAGGAGGGGGGGACACTCTCTTCAGCTCCATCTAGAAGAAACCTTGTTACAGCCCGAGGGTGAAAGCCATTATCAGGCTATGGCCCGACATCTCCTGGACTTGGGTGACCTCCTCCTCGAATCGGTCAAAATAGATCCCCAAGGTCCCATTCACCCCCTGCTTGATGTGGAACATGGACTCCGACTCCTTCTTCCTCCTCTTGGAGGTGGTGAACCTTAACATGAATCCTCAGCACAGGTCCTTGAAGTAGTAAATGGAGCTGGCCGGCAGCTAGTGAAACCACTCCCTCGCCTTTTCCTTGAGGGTGATGGCGAAGAGCCGTCACTTGAAGCCATCCGACATCTGCCGGATAGAAACCACGTCTTCAAACCATTGGACGTGCTGGACCGGGTCCCCCTTCCCGGTGTAGTAAGACATCTCTGGCTCTCTGAACCCCTCTGGAACTGGGGCAGAGGAAACCAACTCGCTAAAGGGCTGCCTCCCCCTGCCGGGCGAGCTGGATCGTCTCGCGCACCCATCTCGCCGATCCGGCCTCCGCTTGCCGAGCCGGGGAAGAGCTCGCGCCCAGGGAGCTCACATCCCCTTCCTTCCTCTACAACCTCCTTCCCAGCTCGCCTGCCGGGAGCGTCCTCGCCCAGAGACGGGGCGACAGCGATTTGGGCAGCTGGAGTCGAGCACTCGGCCCGCACGCCGAGTGCGAACTTGACGAGGCTGAGTACCTCATGCCTGAAGTCTTCTAACATTCCCACTGTGGCCAGAGGTGGCGGGGGCGACAAGCCGGACCTGTCTGTGCCTTGTCCTCCTGTCATCGAGTATGCTGAAGATTTTCTGTGCTGACCACTCTCCAGGCTCACCGCACCAAAATGTTGAAACCGAAAACTCGGTCTCTTGTAGAGTTCACCATTGGGGAAGGGGTGATCGCGCACCTACTTCTCTCCTGCAAGCCAAATGACAAAGGAAAACTGACACAAGGTCTCGGCGTGGATGTCCAACCACACACCCAGAAGATCTTAGAGCAATTCCCCTCCTTAGCCAAATGCCGAGCTAAGGCTATCTCAGAAAGCGCTAGAAGATTAGGGAACTAATGAACCTCTCCAGCATGCCTTCTGAGATACCCCTTGGGTCCTATTTATAAATTTCTGAAAACGGCCTGCAAATAGCCAACCTCCGTTGTTCCAAACAGCTATGTGTAGTGCAGGTTGGCCTGCTAACAACGTAACTCCGATATTCTGAAAGGCTATTGACAGTCCAGCGGGGGCAAAATGGTAAAAAACATCATGGGGGGCACTGGGCGAGTTCCTTCCCAAAGCTTTCTGCTCGCGCGGGACGGCGAATACGAGCTCGGCGGGGCCGTGCTCGCCGTCTTCTCCTGGCGAGTGCGAACCTTTCGGCTCTACTCGCCCCTGATGATTCCAGCCCGCCTGGGCGTGTTGGGGACCAGGTGAATGCTAAACTCCGCTCGACGAACGTCGAGCTTCGTTCGGCAAACTGAACGGACGGGCGTCATCTAGGTCGCCTGGTACTCGCCGTTGTTACTCGCCTTCTGGCGAGTGCGGGCCCGGCTGGCCATACTCGCGTGCTGCCAGCCGGGCTCGCTTGGGCGAGCTGGACACTGCCGAACTCTGGCCCCTCTTGGTGCTTGGCCGAGACTGAAAAAAGAAGAGCCGACCGGTCTGGTTCCTGGCGACCTCACTCGCCGGATACGGGTTATACAACCGTGCCAAAGCGAGTGTAAATATATCGTACACTTTAATTTTTAAAAGATATTTTAATAATACATTAATATTTATATTAATATAATAATATACAGCTTAAAACAACAAAAACTAAGTGGTCTAGTGGTCCACTTTCTCGTGAATTAGAAAATGATCTGGGTTCGAAACTACACAGTTTCAAAATTCATTATTTAAATTTTTGTGCTTTGGCCCGCCCGGTTACACTAAAACCCGCCCGTTTCCGGCCCGCCGGTCCGCCCGCCCGGTTTCGCGGTTCCCAGGCGGTCCGCGGATGGAGGCGGTTTCTTACCTGGACCGAACCGGCTGTGTGTCCGATCCGCGGTTCGACCGGTCGGACCGTCGGTCCGATCCTGTTTTCAAAAGCTTGATATATATATATATATATATATATAGATAGGTTTATAAAACAATAGTATTATTAATATTAAAATTAATCAAAATAAAAAAATATAAAATATTTTATAATATTTTTTTTTAAAAAGTCACCGCTGTATTGCTAAACGGTTCTCTCCGAACAGCTCTGCAAACACAGACTACCAAAACAAATCTCTATTTCCACAAACCAGTTTCCATAGTTCTATTTACAAACCTTCATTTACCACAACTCCTTTTACAACCGCAACACCTAAATAAAATTAGACATGCCAAACACGGCCGGAATCTTTGAAGAAGATCAGAGCTTATGACATGAAAACTTTGAAGGAGGACGAAGACCATTTAGCACCGTTGATCACAGAAACACCAAACGGAAATCATGCCACGCAGTCAACGGACAAGCTGCAAGAATTGCTGCTTTGCTAAGGCCTCACGTAATCCGTTCCGTTTTTCTTCTCTAGTTTATATAAAATATAATTATAATTTTTGAAGCAGTCATCTTCGTTTTCTTCCTTCCTCTTCAACGCCCACCTCTCGCCAACCGTGTGAGACGACAAAGGAGGCCGCCTTCTTCGACTTCCTCCTCCAATGTCTCATTTCTCTCTTTAACCATGTATTCTATATAAGTTCTCGATTCAGAGGGAGCCCGAGCAGTTCTTGCTCTTTGTTCCCTCTGCTGGCGCTTTCCCGTCGAAAGAGGAGAGACATGGTAGCGTCGCCGGTGAGCAAGCTTCTCGTCGGAACGGCGATCGCTCTTCTAATCCTGCCAGCGGTGTCGTGGGTGATGGATTTCAGCTGACGATGGAGCTGGAGAGGGGGGTTCCGGCGAGGGCGTCGTTAGAGGCGCTTAGGACGCGCGATCGGGCCCGGCATCGGAGAATACTGCAGGCTACAGCTCCGTCTAACGCCGGCGTGGTTGATTTCCTGTTGAGGGTTCGGCTGATCCCTTCACCGTAGGGTATTCTTCCTTCCTTAATTCCCTCATAAGTACGTGGCTGTGCGTGCCCTACATCAAAATTGGACGATCGTTGACCCTTTCTTCTCAATTTTTATGTCCTTTTTGGTGTTAGCCATTGTTGATGAGATATGAGTTTGCTTCACGATATTGCTTACATCAAAATTGGACGATCGTTGAACCCTCTCCTGTGCTTCTACCCTTTTCTGATCTCTTTCGTTCAGATAAATTGTGTACTTCTTGGTGTTAATTGTTGATGAGATATGAATTTGCTTCACGATAACTGATTGATCATTGCTCTTTTTTGAGACCTTGGTTTCTATGTTTTGGGATTTCTCTTTTATTTTGGTTTTTTCTTCTTCTTGTATGGTAATATCTTGTTCAATCCGATTTATTTTTGTTCTTCCTTGCTAGATTTTTGATTATTGGAACTGGAAACAGATAAATTGCGTCTATTTTCCATGAAAATTGTCTTACTTTATAGGATTAAGGCTCTGTTTGGAATCCTAGAGTTTAATTTGTCAATGCTATTTGTAGGCTATACTTCACCCGTGTGAAATTGGGCAATCCTGCAAAGGAGTTCTATGTTCAGATTGATACTGGAAGCGATATTCTCTGGGTGACTTGCAATCCATGCAACGGTTGTCCATCTAACAGTGGTCTCAACGTAAGGTCTTCTGCACCCTCAACAACTTTCTTTTTTTATTTATTTCCTTCTAATTTGTTTTTAGCTGGCGTGAAACTGTTTCTTTATATATAAAAAAAAACATCATTAGATTATTATCTTTGTTTGTGTGAACCCTTTCTTTATATATGGGTGTCGCCGTGTGTCCTTGAGATCACGGGTTCGAGTCCCGGAAGCAGCCTCTTGCAAGAATGTTGGATAAGGTTTGCCTACATTTTACCATTGTGGTGAGAGCCTTCTCTGTGCGCGGGGATGCTTGTTGCACCGGGCTGCCCCGTTTGTGTGGATTTTACTTCAATATGCAAATTTTAAGTTTGGACAATATCTTCCAAATAACTATTATGTGAACCAAAAATTGTCACTTTTCAGATCAAGTTGGAATCTTTTGAGCCAGAACAGTCCACTACATCTTCAACGATTCCTTGCTCAGACCAAAATGTGTGACGGCCATTCAAAATGGAGAGGCGACATGCTCTTCCTCAGATTCTTCAAGCTCTCCTTGTTCTTACTCTTTCCAGTATGGTGATGGAAGTGGCACATCTGGTTACTATGTGTCTGACACATTGTACTTCGACACAGTTATTGCCAACGAACAAACCTCGAACTCTTCAGCTACCATTGCTTTTGGGTGAATGCTACATGCTAGTAACTGCTGGCTATATTCTCCTTTTCATTTGCTTATTATGTTACGATCAGATATGGTGTTTTTTTTAAAAATAAAGTTAAATTACTCAGTTTTTTTTCTTTGGAACAGATGTAGTAATTCACAGTCTGGTGACTTAACCAAATCTGACCGAGCAGTTGATGGGATATTTGGATTTGGACAGCATGGATTGTCTGTTATCTCACAGTTGTCGTCAGCAGGAGTTTCTCCAAAAGTGTTTTCTCATTGCTTAAAAGGGTCGGACAATGGAGGCGGGATACTGGTTCTTGGAGAGATTGTTGAGCCTGATATTGTCTATACCCCACTTGTTCAATCACAGTAAGTGCATCTTTTAATCTGATTGTTAGGCAATCCACAGTTATTGTCTATACCGCACTTGTCTATATTTTAATGGTGCTGTCTTCAATCTAATTGTTAGGCAATCCACATCATCTTATCATACTTGGTAAAAACTATCCCGGGTATTTAATGCCTCCATGAAATATGACTTTTTTTTTATGAAAGTACATGATGTATATTTTCAGCACATGGAGGCTTGAGTTGTAGCTGCTGTGCTTAAGGATACCATATAATGTCAGTATGATGATAATCGTCTAAATGTTTCATTCAGGTTAATTCTATAACTTGAAAACTCCAGCATTTACTTTGTTAGTGACAGAGTAGCTTGTGAAAGAGTGGAATCTAAACAAATGCAACTCTAGTTGTAGTGACAAGAAAATACCTTAACCAAACCTAAATGATGCATGCAGGGAATGATGAGTCAGAATTGAATTGCAAATGATTATTAGATAGTTATAGGCTTACACGGTTAACACAATAAGCTCTGATTCCATAAATTAAAGTTTGGTTTGCTCACGAGTAGATTGCTAATACTCTTAAGTGCAATGTGAATAAGCCCTGCAAATAAATATTAAACGAAGGAGCAAATACATGTACAATTTCATTCACATGGACATAGTCTCGACATACCATGACAAAAAAAAAACCAAAATAACAACTTACATGCATACATAGAGGTGTGGCTTTGAAGTAATGAAGCTTCAACAGGACTTGCGACTCAGAATAGACGACGACGGGGGATGAGGTAGATGACGACATGGGATGAGGAGGGTGGAAGAACTGTCCTTGCCTAAAAAAATCCCCAATGACAAGGGCTAACTGCTCCAGCCATTCTAGCGCCGCCTACATCTTCTAGCAGCGCTACCGCTGCTTCCAGCGCCATCAACATCAGATTACTACGACCTCCTGCTTCTTCACTCGCTTTCCGGAGGCCCTCTTGCCGCTTCTGCAGCGTTCCGACCATTGTTACTCATCCTTGCCACCCGCCTGCGGCCTCCGCAGCATTCTGTCTGCCCTCCCACGTCTCCATCTGCATTCGGGCGGCCCTCGAGAGCCTCCTGTCTCTTTTGTCGTCCCCGACCCCTCTTCCCACCATGGCTCTCCTTCCAGACTCAGTGCATGCTCACTGCGATCGAGTTGAAGCTGCCCTGGATACTCTCCGCGCCAAGGCACTTGAGCTTCGTCATCGTCTTCTCCCACCTGCCCCTTATAGCCCCGACCCGCCACTTTACTTCCCGACGAGCCTCCTTCATCCCTCCCATCACCACCCCTCTGTGGGTCTTCGACCATTAGTACCGCTGCCCATGCCGCTGCCACTTCCTCCTTGTCGACACCCCCTTCGTTCTCCCGTTGTTGACCACAACACACACCCCCATAATTTTCCCCCACCCTTCGATTCCACCAGTTGCCCTCCCATTTGCTTGCCTTTCGACATATCCGTGGTAGAGACTCCACGTGGTGCCTCGTCAACCTCTCACGTTGCCACATGATTTTATTGCTTCCCATCGTTTCTTGGAGACCCCCACCCTCGAACCCACTGTAACCCTACCCTCACCTCTGGTCACTCTCCACTTCGACCAGATTTCCCATTAAGTTTCCTTCCCACTCATCACTACCCCCACCTCATCGACCTAATCTTCGGCCCCACAACCATCGTTCAGGATTCAGATGGGGCTCCTCCCTCTGTCTTCACAACATTCAGCCTCTACCCAAGGCCCTGGACCAACAGGCGTCCACCTCGCTCGACCTTGAGGCTGAGATTTATTACCGAGATGACATGGATTCTCCTCTCGGGTAGTCTCATGTCAGCTCTGCAGCAACCATCCCGCCACAACGCCTCTCAGTTTCTAATGTTTCACCAGAACCACCCACCAGAGGAGCTTCTTGAGTCTCCATGTCGCGCTCATGGGATCCTTATCGCCTTGACCTTAAGGACAATGTCAATTTTCAAGCCGTGGGTGTTGATACGTATTTGAATTAGAGAACATGTCTCATGCTTACACTTAGACGTGCGACCTCGCCTTCCAGGAGTCACTCAACGACTTATATTTCTTTATTGTATTATTTTAGTATTTTGTCTTGTAGTAAGGGGATCCATCTATATAAGGAGCCCTAGGAGTGGAGTATTTCTTATCTTTGGAGTTTGAGTGTTTGACTCTTTTGGAGAGTGGAGTATCAAGAAGGACCAAACCTCCGAATGCTTGACGAGAACTTGTTCTCGATTGTATCATTTTATCATTTAATGTAATGCAATTCCATTTCTTCTATCAGAGCCTCTCAAGATCTGTAGGTAAAATTCATGTGTCATCAGAAGTCAGTTGGCCTTTCTAGTGGATGAGATACCTCAGTGTATCTCCCTCTGTCGTGGTGGTGAAGTCACGGGCAATAATATCATTTATGCCCCCGGTGTTTCTGGTGTCTCTGACTGTAATGTATATCCATCTGAACTCTAGACAAGTGGTGCCACCGGTGGTGCCAAGTGGCCCTTGGGTGGTGAATACATGGGTTGTACACAATATGATACGTGGGTAAGCTTGGGAGGAAATTTCTTTGGGGTAGAGATAAGGAAGGGTTCTACAGATCCACGTTCCCAGTGATGATTGAGACTGCTCATCATGAGCGGATTGCCGATCAAAATGTTTTTGTTCTTTGTATTTTTTTCATTTTCATTTTATTTTTATGTGTTTTGGGGGTTACAACAAACAAAGATTCATGACTGTTCGTTGTTCCTCTCTAGTCTATAAATAAGGTAGAGGGCTCCATGGAGGGCTATTGAAAGTTAGAACAAAGAAGACTTTTTTGATCCCGGAGAACAACCGATCATCCATTGAAGTTGCTGGAGTTAGGTGCGCAAGACATCAATGCCAATTTGAATGTTGTATGAAGGAGAATGTGCAGCCATTGGAGAAAGCCAAACATAGGAGAAGAGCCAACATAGGAGAGAGCCAAACATAGGAGAAGCCAAACATAGGAGAAGAGCCATTGGGCCCTTTTCCAAAACTAGCCGCTACCTCCTCAGTCCCTCTCTTTGGATGGCCTACCCCTCCCTCTTCCACTATAAAGCTGACCATCCCCTCTACCTTTCAATATCCTCCCCTAATCTCTTCTTGCGACCACCACCATCAAGCCTACACCATCTCCTTAAAATCCACCACCACCTCCATCTAATTTTTCCTCCTCTTTCAGTTTTATGACGATTGCCAAAATCTTCTTCCGACCACCTTTGTCAAGCCACTACCACCACTCCTCAAGCTCCTTCATTTTTAGTTTTCCTGCGATCGCTATATACCGCCTCCGACCACCTCCAGCGATCTCCTCTGGGCACCTCTTGTCAACCACCACTGCCCACCACCAACATAACTACCATACCACCTCCCCACTACCCCATTATTTTGATTCCCTTAAATTAGGGCCACTACTCTCTAATTCTCTCCACACCCTCCATGCTCTACTTACCCACTAACAACCATCATGTGGATCCACTCCCCACATTTCCAACCGAGCCACCCACTCCACCCTACAACCGGCCAGATCCTCCCACACTTTCATAGTTTCCTTTCCAATCATCCGACCCTCTCCAGGAACTTTCAAGCTGCGACTTTTACTGAATTACTTCCCATTCAGCCATTTCCCGTCCCACAATCCTCTCTGATCCCCAAAATAGTTTCTCCAACCTTCCCTACATTCTTCCTTATCACTCTTCTCCACTTGGGCCACAAGACTCCCAACTGGATTCCACTCAGCTGTTGTCAGGAGCTACACCCGCACGCCAATTTTCTCCCAGCACAGCTTTTGCATCCTTCGTCGCATCCGAAGTCACGCATTTTATTTTTTAGCATTTATTTTTTAGCATGTATTTCTTTCGCGCATTTTTTGTTTGAAGTTGGTTGGCTCATCAGGCTGACCGTCCGACGAGATCTTGAATAAAAAGGTCCGGCAATTCATTTAGTTAAGACGGTAAATGCTAGCATAATTAATTATTTAACGTCACATAGATTTAAATAGGGCAAGGTACCAAAGAGATTATATTTGAAAATCATATTTGGATTCATATTTAAATATCAATGGGAAAAAATTATTTCAATAGCCAACAAGTAATCGATTGGAAAAATAAATATATATTTGGCAATGTTGGAATTATTCTGATTATAAAATTTGGCAAGATTTTAATTGGAAAGGACAATGGCCGGGAAAAAAACAAAATCTTCTTTAAAAAGGTCCACCTAGTGGAAGAAGAGGCAACTCAGATAGAACAGAGGAATAGAAATATTTTCGTTCTCTCTGTAATACCGGCAAAAGCCCTCTCAGCCACTGCCTCCCTCCTTCGCTCCGTCAGGCGACGCCCAACAGCCACCAAGCAAGCCGCCTAAGTTCATGATAGAGTCCTTCCATGCCGCACGCCGCTAGCAATGCCACCGCTGGTCAGATCCCGCCACTTCAGACGTTCCCAACAATTCCGCTAGGCGCCTCCAACAGTTTTCCCGAACACCGCAGTCAGCCCCGACGAGAGCCGCGCCTGCTAGGTCGTCGTGGACCCCAGATTCATATTCCGGCAACCGGGGATGCATCCAGCGCCGTCGACTTCAACCTCCGCGCCGGTGAGGGTCTCCCCTGATTAGGTCACCGTCGACCTCGCCAGTAAATCCGGCGACCCACGGACTGACGTCGACACAGAATAGCTCATTCCGTCAATCGACTGTTGAATACTGTCGTGCGTTGATTCCTCTTTGGGCTGACCGGGCTTGGATGTGTCTCATGCCTGTTGGGATAAACTTCCGCCTCTTGCTACAACTATTACAATAATTTTATGCGTCTTAATTAATTAATTGAAGTTTGCCTCTACGTTCGCACTATTTTCATTACCGCTTATCCATAAATTGTTACATGTGAATTTGCTTGAGGATCTACGAATCTCGCCGCGTTCTACCTAGTTAACGTTTACGAATTCTCTCTCGAACAATTTTAACCTCTATAGCAAAATTCAGACGTTGGGAGTGAATTCACACGCAAAGCTTCTATTTTTGCTGCTCGGTCCCTTTTCAAATTAAAAATCAATTTGTTTTTTTCAAAACCCTAATTTTATTTTACAACTAAATAAAATATTTTTAATTTGAAAAATACTTAATTTTTGAAACCCTAATTTGAGTTTACATCAGTTTGGTATCAAAGCAATGTGATTCGCTCCTATCGCGAATCACACGATTCGGTCTTTAAAAAAAAAAAAAAATTATGTCCTTTTAATTTAAAATTTTAAAATCTTTATCTTATTTTAAAATACAAAAAAAATTTAAAATTAAATCATTTTTTATTTAAGTTGAACTTGAAATTTAATTATATATATCTTTATTATATAATACAATATGCATATTTGGATCACACCATGAAACTCATCTGGACCGTCCGATCAAGCTACATCAAATACGGGCCGTTGGATTCAAAGCACAAGGCCTGCCAATAACCAAAACACCTGTTGCAGCACTGTTCACAGGCCAGAAAATCCCGATACCAATTTTCAATTCCCGCCCCCTCACGGTCTCACCCCCGCCGTCGGCGGCTCCGCCGCCGGCTGCCTGCCCGGCGCCCCCCGGCGAGTTCGCCGGCCTCCGGCGAACCCGCCGGGGTTGTCCGGTTGCGAGCGGGCAGGGCCACCGCCGGCAGTGGCCCTGCCCGCTCGCCGCTGGACAACCCCCGGCGGGTTCGCCGGAGGCCGGCGAACTCGCCGGGGGGCGCAGGCGGCAGCGGCCGCCGGCGGCGGCGGGTGAGACGGCCTGCGTGAGTAGGCCGAGGCGGGGGGAGGGGGATTTTCGTTTTTTTTTTCATTTTTTTTATTAATTATATAATTAATTAATTATTTTGAAATTATAATAAGTATTTTTTATAAAATTATTACATTTTTATTAAAATTTATATAAAAAATTTTATTAAAAGCTGGGGGGAGGGCGAAGCCCGCCGGGAGGGGGGCGGGCGAAGCCCGCTTAAATGCCAAGCGGGCGGGCTTGATTGCGGGCGTAGCCCGCAGCGAGGCATCGAGAACGGGCGGAGCCCGTTCGAAGATGCGGGGAGCGGGCGAAGCCCGCCGAGGGTCAAGCGGGCGAAGCCCGCTTGATTGCGGGCGAAGCCCGCAGCGACGCATCGAGAACGGGCGGAGCCCGTTCGAAGATATATATATATATATATATATATATATATATATATATATATATATATATATATCCTTGTGCTATCGACTCAAGTAATCTTGCATAAAAATAATTTTTTTAAAAAAACTTTAAAAATTATTTGAGTTATTATTAATTTTTTTAGGAGGTTCTTTTTGTTTTAAAAGGAATTAAAAAACAATCAATATAATTTTTGTGCAATTAAAATCAAAATTATTTCAAAGGGAGGAAATGACCAATCATTTAACAACTAGCGTAGGTTTAGGGAGCACCATAGAAGTTTTAAATATTCAAATTAAAAATTTAACCGAAATTATAGTGTCTCTCGCCAATATACACCCATAACATGATGAGCCAACTGATCTTAAGCACCTAGAACACATACATTTGAGCGTTTTTTATGGATGCCTAGGATGTGATGAATGTTTAGATTGGTGTCGTGATATGGAATATTATTTTAGTAGTAGTAAAGTACCTTTGAGTAGGCAAATTGAATATGTGACCCGTAGAATTAAGAGATCCGTGTTAGATTGTTGGAAACAACTCGAACGCATAAGAGATAAGTTATGGCTGCCTCCAATCACTACTTGGGCTGACTTTAAAACATAGTTGCGCAAACACTATTTCTCCTCTGAGCACAGTACCTCCAAATTTTATATTATAAGTTTCAAAATCTACAACAAAGAGGTTTGTCAGTCGATGAGTGCACGAATTAATTTATAGTTCTTCAATCTAGACTAGGTATTCAAGAGGGTGATGAGATGACCGTATCTTGTTATCTGCATGGGTTACACTACTCCATTAGGGTTCAACTAGAGGCTCATAATTATCGCAATTTAGAAAAGTTTCTAGTATGACACGTAAGGTGTAGTCTGAGTTTAGGTCTAATGCTAGACCCTCACTAGTTTCGTCGTTGCCCTCACTTTTAAGAACATAGATTCCCCTAGTGTTACCACCCCCATTAGCACATTATCCCAGTTTAGCTCCACGGTAGAAATCCCTCCAGTTGAGGCGACTCTTCCTGAGCTCCAACTCCAGAAAGAAGAGTTTCTTCCTCCTATTTTTGTTATCCCAATTGAAGCAGTGACTCTGCTTGCCTACACTGAATCGCAACCTTTAGTTGCCGAGTTTATTCCCGTGGCCCCGCTCCCGGAGGAACTTACTAGCAATATCACCTTAGATGACACAATCTCAATCCTCCTGGAGATGGAATTGGCTAGCGGGGAGTCACATATCTTAAGTGACTTAGACTCATTCTACATATGTCCTGATTCTCCTAGCCCACTTCAACCACCAACACTTGAGCCTAGTGACATTATGTTTGATGGTCACCCACCCATAACACTAGAAACACCAACATATATTGATTTCGTATTTGAAGAACATCATTTTATGTCATTTTATTATCCTACAAATATGTTTGAAAAAATTTATTTTCAAATTATCAATATATTTAAGAAAACTCATGTTTTAAGGATAGTGAGAACTCCAAAAAGTTTCACTAATAATAAAGATATACATTTTAAAGGATTTATTTGGAAACTTTTATATGATCAAATTGGAGACAATTTTAAAATTTGTAATATCAAGTTGGATATAAACGGAATTGTGGATTGCAACAAAATATTAGTTATTTTATGTCATATTTTTGGAACATATTAAGAGTCGAATGGACACCAAACTCAAGTTTAGTAATGCTTATCACTCTCTAACCAATGAACTAACTAAAATCGTTAATAAGAGTTTGGAGAACCGTCTTATGTGTTTAATCAGGGAGAATCTAAAACAATGAGACCTTGTACCTCCACGAAAAAATTTCACTTGTAATAATTCTAAAAGCCGCTTTCTTAATATATCTCCTTTCGAGATTTTTTATGCATTGCTTCGCCCACCTGGCTTTGTATAAAATTACTGCTAATATTTTGCGAGCAACTTTTGAACATTACAAACTCAACGGTCGGTCGTTATCGCCATGAGTTGTACCTTTTAAAAGGACGTTAGGTGATTGTTTACTGCAGGAGGTTTGGTCTAGTTCATGTTCAGAAGCGTATTGTGCCATCAGTTGAGCCACCCCTCGGGGCCCCAGATATTCCACCCGATCTAGCACCAGTGACGATGCCAGATCTCTCATTGCATTGCCAGTTTTTGAAAGTTTCGTCGGGGTCGAGATCTTTCAACCCCGGGAGAATTGATGAATCCTTCGTCGCATCCTAGGCCATGCATTTTATTTTTCAGCATTTTATTTTTAGCATGTATTTCTTTTGCGCATTATCTTTTTGAAGTTGGTTGGCTCATCGGGTTGATCGTCCGACGAGATCTTGGATAAAAAAATCCGGTAATTTAGATAGTTAGGACGGTAAAGACAATCTTAATTAATTATTTAAGGTCGCATAGATTTAAATAGTGCAAAATACCCAAGAATATTTGAAAACCTTATTTGGACTCATATTTAAATATCAATTTGGAAAAAATTATATATGACATATTTCATTAGCCAGCAAGTATTCGATTGGAGAAATAAATATATATTTGGCAATGTTGAAATTCTTGTGAGTAAAAAATTTGACAAGATTTTAATTGGAAAAGACAGGCCAGGAAAAAACAAATTATTCTTTAAAAAGGCCCACCCCGTGGACGAAGAGGCAGCCAAGATAGAGTAGAGGAACAAAAATATTTTCATTCCCTCTGTGATACCGGCAAAAGCCCTCCAAGCCACTGCCTCCCTCCTTCGCTCCCTCAGGCGACGCCCAACAACCACCGAGCAAGCCGCTGAAGTTTACGACAGAGTCCTTCTCCGTCGCACGCTGCTAACAACGTCGCCGCTGGTCAGATCCCGACACTCCAGACGCTCCCAGCAATTCCTCCAGGCGCCTCTGACGATTTTCCCGAACGCTTCAGTCAGCCCCGACGAGAGCCGCGCCTGCCAGGTCGTCGTCGAGACCATATTCATATTCTGATGACTTGGGTTGCATCCAACGCTGTCGACTTCAACGTCCATGCCAGCGAGGGTCTCTCCTGATTAGGTCACCGTCGACCTCGCCAGTAAATTCGGGGACCCACGGATTAACGTCGACACTGAATAGCTCGTTTTGTCAATTGACTGTTGAATACTGTCGTGCGTTGATTCCTCTTTTGGCCGACTGGTCTTGGATGGGCCTCATGCCTGTAGGGGTAAACTCTTGCCTCTTGCTACAACTATTACAATAATTTTATTCGTCTTAATTAATTAATTGAAGTTTGCATCTACGTTCGCACTATTTTCATTACCGATTATCCATAAATTGTTACGTGTGAATTTGTTTAACATTGTTCTTCTAACATACATGACACTGGTAATGTAATCTTGTATTGACCTTCGCATCCCCTTCCAATAAAACTCCCCTCTTAGCCTCTAAAGTCTCTTCTGTAATTCCTTCGTGGGTAATTAAATGAACGATCTCAAGATCTCTCCCACCAATGGGGATTCCGCTGCCAGGTTTGTGCGGTTCTTATAGAGGATAAGCTCATGTTGTACATATTAGTGCTTGGATACTTCTTTTTTCACGGTAGTGTGGCTAAGAGCGATAATGGTGGATGATTCCACAATCTCAGTATGCATGTCTCAAATAGTTCTGTTGTGGAGAGGATATATCACATAAATGTTTGTTATCTTTTCACAATGCGGCAAAAGCGTCCGTTGTCTTGTTAAGTATGCTCGCCTATACTCAACGTAGAAATCGTATCACAGTAGCTTGTTCACCCATTGTTGCTTAGGTGGGATGACGAGCTTTTGCTCCAACAAGTAGTTCAAACTAAAGTGATCTGTATGTATCTTGGATCATCGTCGCAAAAGATATGGACACCAGTGTTGGACTACCTTGGCCTATCCTATTAACTCTTGTTCGTAAGTAGGCAGTACGTGATGATGTTGCGCTAGTCGTCGATTGAAATAAGCAATAGAGTTCCACTTTTGATGTAAGACCGCCTCGATGCCTGTAGCTGAGGGCGCTGCAATCCACATAATTCCTTGGCAAAATGTGATAATTGTAATACTGGTTCAGCAAGCTTGCCATAGTGCCAGATGAATCGACGATAGTACCCCGTGAGCCCTAGGAAACCACAAAGAGCTTATCGTGTTTGCAGTTTGGACTAATCTGTGATCTCATTGATCTTCCCTGGATCAATCGATAACTCTTCTCCATGAATGATATGTCCAAAGAAGTGCACGCAATTGATTTCAAGAGAACTTTTGTCCCGTTTCAATACCAAACAATGTTGTTGACAACTAGAAATGTTGAAGGTGCACCTCCCATGAAGATAAATATATTATCAAAGAAAACTAAAACTTGGTTACATTGATACAAATCAAATACCTTGTTCATGATCATCTGAAATGTGGAAGGGGATTAGTCAGCCTGAAGGGCATGACTAAGAACTATGTAGAAAGGTAGAATACAAAAGAGAAAAATAATTTATTTCTTACTTCTACATACATTAATACAAGGATTTGTACACAAATATATAAGGAGTGAAAGCTCAACTCCAAACTACTGTGTGAGACTAAACTAAACATACTAACAACAGGCTTGTACATGGGCTAAGTAAATTCTTCACCCCCCCACCCCAAACTTGGAGCATTCAGATTATATGTGACAAGATAGGAAATGAACAACCGGTATAATGGGCGTGGTACGCCCTTGGTGAGAACATCAAAGATTTGCTCGGCAGCGTGTACATATCTTAAGTCAAGTTTGTGTAGCTGAGTTTTTCAGTATGTTTGCCATGTTCATGAAAAATGGAATTCTCGGTGATATATGGATAACAACTTGACTATCACAGTAGAGAACTGCCGAAAATGGGAGTTTCATACTAAGATCAGTAAGAAGACTTTCCAATGACGTGTGTTCAGAAACAACAAACGCCATTGAACGATACTCAACCTCTGTAGATAAGCATGCCACTACCGTTTGCTTCTTGCTTCACTAGGTGATCAGATGTCCTCCAAAGTACGTGCAGTAGACGCTCGTAGACCGACAATCATTAAGATAACCGACATAGTCTACATCAGAGCATATAACTAAGGATATATAAGATGATGGCTTATACACAAGCCATTGTCCCGGGGCATTATTCAGATGCCGAAGAATTCGCTCGATAGCCTGGTGCCGGGACATTCGAGGAGCATGCATGAACCGGTTAAGCATCCCAAAAATAAAGGATATATTAGATCGTCTGACAGTTAAATAGATAAGCTTGTCAATCGGATGACGATAATCATCAACAACATTAAGGAGAAGAAGATTTGAGGTAGATGTATGAGCGTAATGGTTGGCATCCATTGGCGTGTCAGCAAGTTTGCATCCAGAGTAGTATACATCGTGAAGAAGATCGAGATAGTACTAGAAATATTACCATACTTGCTGGGTTGTGACAAGTAAACATGGAGAAGTCCATCGAGCTCTGAGTGAAGACAAATCTTGAATGACTTGATTGAATTTATTAGACAAAGCCCGAAGAGACTTCTTGAGGCCATAGAGTGATTTTTGGAAGGGGCAGACAAGGTACTTCGTAGTGGTTTCTTAACCAGGAAGTTTCTGTATGTCGACAGTCTCAACGAGATCACCATTAAGGAAGACATTTTTGTTGTCGTGTTGATGCAACAGACAATGACGATGAACTACCAAGGAGATCAAGACCCGAAAGGTATTCAACTTATGGATATGGGAAAATGTCTATTCATAGTCGAGGTCATATTATTGATGAACCTGCAAGCCCCACAAAGAGCTTTGAGGCGCTCAACAGTCCCATCAGGACGATGCTTCATAGTGAAGAAACATTTACATTTCACACAGGATTGACCAAGAGGAAGAATGACAGGGTCCCAAGTGTGATTGGCCCGGAGGGCAGCCATTTCTTCATCCATCGCGGTCCGCCACCCCGAATGCTTGAGAGCTTACTGCACGGAAGATAGGGTGGAAATAGAAGACAAAGAACTCGCAAGCCTGTGAAGGTCGGGAGACAAGTGGTGTAAGGAGACATGGTGAGAGAGAGGGTGAGCTGTGGAGTTCATAGGAGGATTAGTTGGCCATGGAGCATCATCAATAGAGTGAAACTGTCTCAGGGCATCAGATGAGGGACGACGACGAGTGTAGACACAAAGAGGAGACAACACTATTAGGAGCGCGGGAGGTGGTGTTGGAAGTAGAGGTGTGTTGTTGTTGATAGGTACATTAGGGAATGGGATAGCATATAAGATGGAATCACTAGAAGCTGAGGAGTAGAAGGGTTGATCCTTAAAGAAGGTAACATCCGCAAATGTAATAAATTTTCTAATAGTGGGAGAGTAACACACATAACTCTTCTGTGTGCGAGAGTACCCAACAGACTTATACTTGGTAGTTCGCGGGGTCAATTTGTCCATGGCAGGACCAAGATGATGGAAGAAGCAAATATTGTCGAAGACACGTGGAGTCAAAGGGAAGAGGGGTTGCGGAGGACAGAGGATGGTGAACAACGTCGCAAAAGTGAGAATGGAAGAGAGCATGCAATTAGTTAGATAACATTATATGGAAACTACAAAGTGTCAGTAGATCTTGTGGATCTGGATTTGAAACATAGGAGGGAGAGCAACCTCGAGGAGGTGTCTGTTCTTCTGCTCGACCACACCATTTTGTTGTGTTGCACATGTGCATGATGTTTGCTGAATAACAACAAACATGGTGCAATTTTCCTGAAAGTTGTGACTTGTATATTTTCTCACATTATCAGTTCGAAGGATTTTAATGGAGCGCGTGAATTGAGTATGAGTCTCACCGATAAAGTGCGAAACATAGTTGTTCAGAGTGTTCACACAACAAATACAACTGTCATGCGAGAATGATCATTAATACGTGTAAAAAATATTGACATCCAGATAAACTAACAGTTTTATACAAACCCCAAATATCTGAGTGCACTAAATCAAAAAGAGTAGAGCTCAGAGTACGGTAAGGGCCGAAGGTAGCGATGTTGTTTCCCGTAGATATAGGATTCACATTTAATATTTGAAAAAGAAAAATAAGGAAGAACTTTCTGCAGAATAGAAAGAGGAGCATGATCAAGATTCCAGTGCAAATCCACAGAGCTAACAAAGGAGTGAACTGAGGTGAGAAGGTCTGGAGTGTAAACCTCATTTGACAACCGTACTCTACCGATGATATTCCATGTCCGTCTATCCTGCACCACAAAGGAAAAAGAGAAAAAAAGGTAATGAAACAGTAATGATCATTATTCAGACGGCTAATAAAGAGGAGATTGAATTGAGAGTTAGAAATATCAAACATAGAGAGGAGTGAGAGGGACGAAGTGAGAGGCACATTTCCAGAGCCGCAGACTAGGGTGGTGTCACCATTGGCCACCATGATAAACTTAGGGCAAGTAGAATTCGGATACCGAGAAGGCTTCTGTGGAGTAATATGATTCGTCGCCCCATAGTCCACTATCCAGAGGTACTATGAGAAAAACACGATAAACCTTCATTGGAGATAGAGGTGACGGAGTTAGAAGTTCTAGTAACCAACCTCTGAAGATGTAATTCTTCTCGTAAAGTGTCATTGTCGGTGGTAGGAACATCTACCACAGGTGAAGCGTGGTATGGAGAGGTGGAGGGATGCGAAGAGAACCCGTATTTTTGATAACAAGTGCCCTTAGTATGATTCGTCCGGCCAAAATGGGTACACTAACGAGTGTTTTGCCCCTTAGAGCGATTGCGGCCATCGTGCCCCCAGATCCATGATGACCTCCATGGTGCCCAGGATGTAGAGGACGAGCGTCATTAGAGTGTTGAAGTAGGAGAGGAGAGGGAGTCATCGAGACATCGGCGAGCGGAGTCACCTTTAAGATCATTGAGCACACATCTGAGAGAGACAAAATAGTGGGAAAAGATAAGATAGTTTGCACAGACACTATGGAGATCAAGCAGGAGCCGTGACACATTAGAGCTATGCCGACAACCTCCTTTTGAGCACGATAGGTAGCAAGATTCAATGTCGGAGACTGGTATTGAACCTAGGCCTCGAAGAGTGTCTTTTATTGGGCCACAGGATGTCAGGTCACCTTCTGAACCAGGTTCAGTGGTTTGGAGATTCCAAATGATATCAAACAAATGATGAAGGATTCCCTGCCCGAAGTATAGAGTCTTTAGTTCATCCCACATAGCTTTTGCAGTCTCATGGTGCATAGCCATGCGATATGGCTTAGTGTCCATGGAGTTGAGGATCCATGACTGTATGCGCCCATCATCCCGGAACCATTGCTCAGTAGACTCAACACGGGTATCACGAGTGACATGATGAAGAAGACCTTTGGTCTGTAGAACTCGGTGCACGGAGTGTACCCACTCAATTAAGTTTTTCTTCTACATGAGGGGGATAGTTGTAATGCGTAATTTGTCTCAGATGTCTGGGAGAGGGGCCAGAGCTAGTGCGAGATGGGTGGAGGGAGCGGACGCAACGTTTGTTCCCGCGTCATGTGACATGGTTTTGCAAACGCTGGAGGAAGTGCCTGGAAGAGTGGTGTGGCGAGCTTCGGAGGAAACAACTAAGAAGGAGGCGGCTTGCGAGATCAGGAGATGTAACTCGCGAGTTCTCGTAGGGAGAGGAGCAGCGGGCCAGCAATAGGTGAGCTTCTACGGGCGGCAGATGCAATGCGGTCGCAAGAGGAAGTCACTGAACGATGTTGTCTCCGAGTCACAGGAAGAAATTGCTAAACGAGGAGAGCTCCTGGCCGCAAGAAGAAGCGACAAGTTCCTGGCGCGAGCATCTACGAGTTTAATGAAGGCAGGGAGAAATCATGTCGGTGAGTTCGAGGCTTATGCGTCAGATCCAGTGGCAAGCGATCTCAAGCCGTCGATGCAAGCTCCAGGTCGCATGAGAAAGCTGCGAGTGCATGGTGCAAGCGTTCGGTATACAGGGGCAATGAGTAATGACTAGCGACGCTGAACGGCAGAGGAGCTGCGAGTACCATATTCCAAGGCAGCGAGAAATCTAGTGCCCGACATGCTTATAAAAGGGCGGGCTAACTGGCTTGTACGTTGATTCCACGAAAATAGGAAATGGCCGAGTACCCAAGCAATAGTCACGAGTACTTGGAGAAAAAATAGGAGAAGGACTCGATCGACGCGAGATAATTTAATTGTCGAGAGTCCACCGATTTGAATCGTCTCTTTCTGATACCATGTAAAAAAGTAGAATACATAAGTGAAAAAGAATTTATTTCTTACTTCTGCATACATAAGGAGTGAAAGTTCAACTCCAAACCAAAGTGGGAGATGAAACTTAACATGCCAACAATGGGCCTTTGAGCTTTTACTTGGGCTAAGTCAATTCTTCTACAAACTCGAAGTGCCAAATATGCGTTTTGAAAGCTGTCTTTGCTACATCTTTAAGCTCCATTCAAACTTGATGGTAACTTGATCCGAGATCTAGCATTAGTCCGATGCAACTCATCGAACTTCTCAACTATCAAAACATTTTTTGTTCACTGTGTTGTCATTCAATGCTGTTCATACAAAATCTCCACATTCCATCCTTTTCACCACTAACAGTGTTGGCGATGAAAATGCCGATTGACTAGGACAAATGATACGTTGATAAAGCATCATTTTACACTGCCACTCAATTTCATTTTTTTGCAGAAAGGGGTAGCGATATGGTCAAATTATTATCGGTGCCACATCTAGGAGAAGGCGAATGCAATGATCCTGTTTCCTAACAAGTGGTAGCACCAACAGTTCCTCGAACACCTCTAACTCATCTTGCAAGGACTCTGATACTGTATAGGGATTGAGATCTCCCTGTAAACAATATGCCTTGGACCCCTCTTATCACAGGACCCACTCCATTCTGCTTGTTTCTTTCTCAGTTGGAAAGTCATGATAAGCTCCGCGATGTTCCAAATTACGCCCCCTGGTGGACTTAACCACTTCCCGCCCAAAATTAGATTCAATCCTTCCAACATAATCATATATAAGTTGACCGAGAAGAATATTCGTGTCCCTGTGGTGTTGAATCCTCAAACAAATCCCCTGGCTCTGTTCCTTTTCTACACTGGCCACCATCACTCGCATACCTGTGTGACAACAGATAGAAAATCCCAAGTGTCTTGCCGTGTTTTCCTTTATGAAATTGTGGTTGCTACCAATATCCATTAATACTATAATTGTGTAACCACCCACCTTGGCCCTGAGATGTATAGTGTGAGAGGTGCGTAATCTTGAGATAGCAGTAAGAAAGATTTGAGGATCCTCTCTTGGCTTCCCCCCAGTGCCACTTCTTCCCTTTCATCATCTAGTTCAAGGCAAAAAAGTTTCTTACACCCACAACCGAGTGTATTGGGATCATCATAATTGAAATATATTCCTCTAGCGCGATGATCAACCATGTCTTCTCAAGATAGGCGTTTGATGACTGTGGGCTTGATTGCCTCTCATTCCTTGGGATTGAGATGTGCTCATGATGGTGGCCCTGGACGATGATCACCAACACTTGATCCATCTGAATGTGACAATCACAGATGCGGGCCAAGCTCATGGACATAATGAGATCCGAGAGGTTTTCAAGTTGTACATCCAACTTGAGTTGCTCATTAAGCTATGTTGTGAACATTGAAATTTGTTACACTGGTTGCAGTGTGGTTACTTACGCCAGGGGTCTTTGAAATCTTGCCAAATAGTCTTCAATGTATCCCATCTGTCCTAGGAAAACAAGTTCCCCAAATGAATTTTCGCGAAGCGATCGCATGATGCTCACTTCCTAATTGCGTGAAGTAAAGTTGGGGATGGGCTAAACTTTGAGTGTTCGTCGATCCTTGCATGTCTGTTCGTAATCACTGGTTCAGTCACCGACGAGTCCTCTAGGAGTTTGTGAAGCATCTCGTTCCTTGGGATTGGGATGTGCTCATGATGGTGGCCCTGGACGATGATCACCAACGCTCGATCCATCTGAATGTGACAATCACAGATGTGGGCCAAGCTCATGGACATAATGAGATCCAAGAGGTTTTCAAGTTGTACATCCAACTTGAGTTGCTCATGAAGCTATGTTGTGAACACTGAAATTTGTTACACTGGTTGCAGTGTGGTTACCCACGCCAGGGGTCTTTGAAATCTTGCCAAATAGTCTTCAATGTATCCCATCTATCCTAGGAAAACAAGTTCCCCTAATGAATTTTTGCGAAGAGATCACATGATGTTCACTTCCTAATTGTGTGAACTAAAATTGGGGATGAGCTCAACTTCGAGTGTTCGTCGATCCTTGCAAGTCTGTTTATAATCACTGATTGGGTCGCTGACGAGTCCTCTAGGAGTTTGAAAAGCATCTCCTGCAAGTCAGTGACTTTGATACCAACTTGTTGTGTGCTCTAGAAGTGGATCGAATCGTTCACCGTCATAGATAATGATCGAATTGACTAGAAGCAATCATCTTCTTGCGATTGCCTCAATGTCCACTAATGTTGACTTCTATGTGAGATCTATTGGAGAATGAGAGGTCTTCCCCCTTGGGAGAATCTCTGTTACATAATCGCATATGGAAGCCGCCGTGGTCATGAGCACATTCACTCAAGTGGACCCCTCGCCATAATTTATGGAGTGCATATATGGAAGCCACCTTGCTCAATATGTTACATAATCGCATATGGAAACCATCGCGGTCGCGGGCACATTCATTCAAGTGGACCCCCCCTCGCCATAATTTAAATAGCACATATATGGAAGCCGCCTTGGTCAATTTTTAACTTGTATGAATTACTTAATTAATATTAATTAATATTAATCAATTAAGTCAACTATTTTGTATTTCTTTGTTTGGTTGTTCTCTCATCTATATAAGGGGGAGGGGCTTATGCGTGAAAGTATCTTGGAATGTATGCAAGTATTGGGGTTGCTCCCTAAGCTCCTCTTTATCCTTCCTCTTTTCTTCTTGCTCATCACCGCCGACCCCCTCTCCTCGTTGGATTCCTCCCGGGAAATCATCTAAATCGTAACAATGGTCTTACCTACCGAACCCATCCGCTCGTTTGACGCTACCGAGGATTGTGTCACGATGGACACCCGCCTCGACCCCATCACCCTCTCCGTTTGTGCGCGCCTCGATCGGCAAACAAATGAACTCGCTAACCTCCTCGCCTCGCTATGCTCTATCGACGCCAAAATCAATCGACTCCTCGCATTAGAAGGACAGGCGACCGCGTTTTCTCCTCTGGATCCGCCGCTCTCTTCATGTCCGGTCACTGGTTCCACCGTCAACTGGGACGTACGAGCTCTAGTTGTCGCCCCAACTACAGTCACGGGGTCCTTTACCCTCTCTGTCGACGGGCATGGACGAGCTCCCCATTTGCAGTCACCTCCAACGAGCCTCTTGCGCCTTTCGTGGCCAGCCCACATGAACTTCCAAAACTTGTCGTCGGTCTTCATGCCCATACATCCACATCTACTGCCACTAAAGCACCCGACGAACAAGATCTATCGTCGATGGCCGCTAAAAGGCCGTTCGAGCCCTCGGCGGAACAGCCTCCTCTGCCGGATCTGCCATCCGGTTTCTCTCTCCAGCTGGACGACAATTTTCAAGTACTCGCACGTCGGAGTCCTCCACTTCGCTCCATCGCACCTGCAACTTTCCCAGTCCCGCAGTACATTGATGCTTCTCACAAGACCTTCCGCAGGACTGTCCCATACCTCGTCGTCGACACCCCAACGCCTATTTCCTTTGATTCTTCTCCCAGACCAACACCCCCTTCATTCGCCTTGAGCCACGAAACCTCCTTTCCCACGTTCTTTTTCATCTCGAGCCACCTCCACACCCTGACGCAATTGATGTTTCCTGAAGGGAAGCATGACCCACTTTTCTGATTACTTTTGATTTTCAAACCTGTCATGTACCCTCCCTTCCTCCTTTTCATACCACTAACTATCCCTACCCACTAGCTGCCAAATTGTTTTTCTCCATTCTCTTTATTGTCTCATCATCTTCATTGACTTCCCCCACACTAGCAAACCACGCTCCATGTCTTCTTTTATTTTATTTTCCCATTCACCACGTATCTTATATTTCACCCCTAAACATTTAATTATTGTGAGAGCTATTTTCCTATCTGCACACATCCTAATTTCCCAAATTATCAAATTTTGCTTTTCATTATTCCTTCACATCACTCATCTATTATTAAAGCTCTTGATATCTATTGGAGGCTTGACCTTGAGGGCAAGGTTGATTTTCAAGGGCAATGGTATGTTACATAATCGCATATGGAGGCCGCCGTGGTCGCGGGCACATTCACTCCAGTGGACCCCCCTCGCCATAATTTATGGAGCGCATATATGGAAGCCGCCTTGCTCAGAATGTTACATAATCGCATATGGAAGCCGCCGTGGTCGCGGACACATTCACTCAAGACCTCCCCTCACCTTATTTTTGGAGCGCATATATGGAAGCCGCCTTGGTTAATTTTTAACTTGTATGAATTAGTTAATATTAATTAATGAATATTAATTAATATTGTTAAAGGTAAAATAGAATTAGCCCATTTGGTAGGCCCATGTGTATTGGCCTTTAGTCCCACATTGTAAAAGTAGATGTCTCTCCTTCTATCTACCTCTATATAAGTGTATGTACTCCTATTCTTTGAGTAATAATACAATCAAGGGTGATTTTCTCTCTCCAATTTCTCTCTTTCTACATGGTATCAGAGGGATTCCTCCTTCCCTGTGCTTCCAGCGGACTCCAGTTTCTACCCGCCTCTTCTCTCTGACCGCCGGCCTCCTGCGGACTGTCGTTTCTATCCGCCTCTTCTCACTGACCGCCGGCCTCCTGCGGACTGCCATTCTCTATCCGCCTCTCTCCCCTCCATGGTTTCACCCTCCTCCTTTCAGGGCTACTTATAACCTCACCTCTTTTTCCCGTGGAGTCCACTTATTCCTGCCTACTCGCTGCTCTGCTTCAGTCCGCTGTGAGCCCCTCGCTCATTCTCTCTTGCGAGCTCCTCCTCTAGTCCGCTGCGAGCTCCCTTCTCACTGCTTTGCTTCTCTTCTCCAGTCCGCTGCGAGCTCCCTTCTCACTGCTTTGCTTCTCTTCTCCAGTCCGTTGCGAGCTCGCTCTCTTATACCTTGCAAGTTTCTACTCCAGTCCGGTGCAAGCTCTCTTCTCGCTCGCTACCTCCTGTTGTACCTGCTGCGGACTGCTCCAGACCGTTGCAAGCTCTCTTCTCGCAGACTGCCCCAGACCGCTGCAAACTCTCTTCTCGCTATCTGCTTCAGACCGCTGCGAGCTCTCTTTTTGCGGACTGCGCCAGACCGCTGCGAGCTCTCTTCTCGCAGACTGCTCCAGACCGTCGCGAACTGCTCTTAGTCGCTGCGCCTTGTCCTTGGTCGCTGCGACCTCTCTCAAATCGCGCCTTGTCGCGCTCCTCCTTGTCGCTGCGACCTTCTTCTTGTCGTCGTGCCTGCGATCTGCTTAGTCACCGCGACCTTTTTCTAGTCGTCGCGACCTGCCCTTCCGGGTTCTTGCTCACCCTCTCTTTCTTGCGGGCTCCTGCTTCTGTCCGCTGCCGCTAGCCACCTGTCCTGCTTCTCTCCGCCATGGCATCCAGTGACTCAACTGCGGCCACCTCCTCTCTGCCCGCCCGTGCTGCTGCCCTGCCTCTCGAGGCTCCAACCACCTTTTTTCCGGCTTTGCTCCAGCAACCCCTACTCCCTACTCCTGCTCCCTCTGGCCGAGGTTCTTCTACTCGGGGTGGCCGCTTCACGTCTCGTGGTCGGGGACGTGCTGGGCGCTCTACTCTCAAGTGTACCTACTGCGGCCGTGATGACCACCTTGAAGCTACCTGCTATCGCAAACATGATTTGCCTCCGCATCTTACTGCTCCTACTGTTGTTGTTGCTCCTACTCCTGCAGGTCCCTCTCCCACCTCTCCCTCCTCCTCCACCTTTCCATGTCTACACTCGACGCTCGTCCCTGATTGCAGCCCGACGACAACCCCCTTCTACTGGTGATCTTCTGCGCATTGGCGATCAAACACTACCCTCTACGACACATCCCCTGGGAAACTATGTCTCCCTCCATCACCTCTCTCCACCCCTCCACACTTTTGCCCACTCTCTCTCCTCTATTTCCATTCCTAATCCTTTGCAGGACGCTTTACAACATCTGGGCTGGCGTGCGGCAATGGATGAAGAGATGACTGTTCTCTGAGCTAATCAGACTTGGGACCTTGTTCCCCTCCCTCCTGATCAGTCTTGTGTTAGATGCAAATGAGTCTTTACAATCAAACATGTTCCTGATGGAACAGTTGATCGTCTCAAAGCTCGTCTGGTGACTCGAGGCTTCACTCAGCAACATGACCTCGACTATGACGAAACGTTCTCTCCGGTGGCAAAACTAAGTACTGTTCGGGTTCTGATCTCTCTTGCCGTGCACAGCCAATGACCCCTTCATCAATTGGATATCAAAATGTCTTTCTCAATGGCGATCTCCAAGAGACTGTGTATATGCACCAACCATCTGGGTTTGAGACCACAGAGAAGTCTCGTGTATGTCATCTCCGGAAGTCTATATATGGTCTCAAACAATCCCCTTGCGCTTGGTTTGATAAGTTTAGTAAGATGGTTCGCGAGATGAGATTCACTCGGAGCTCTGCTGACTTCTCTCTTTTTACTCATCATCAAGCAACAGGGACAGTTCTCCTTCTTGTCTATGTTGATGACATTCTGATTACGGGAAACAACACCATCGGGATCCAGAAAATCAAACAACATCTGAACTCCGTCTTTCAGACAGGATCTGGGTAATCTGCGATACTTCCTTGGACTTGAGGTTGCAAGAAGACCCGATGGACTAATCTTATCTCAATGGAAATATTGCATTGATCTTTTATAAAGTGCGGGCTATTTTGGATGCAAACCTACAGACACTCCGATGGATATGAATCATCAGCTGTCGAATCATGACTCTGGGAATGATCCTGTCCTGACCAATCCAGAGTACTATAGACGCTTGGTAGGGAAACTAATCTACCTCACAGTTACACTGCATGATATATCATTCGCTGTTGGAGTTGTAAGTAGATTCAAGCATACTCCTCAGACTTCTCATCTTTGAGCCGTCGAGCGGATCCTCAGATATTTAAAGAAGGCTCCTGGACAAGGACTTGTTTATAAGCCATCGACTTCCTTATCTCTTGTTGCCTACTCTGATGCGAACTACGTAGGGTCACTTGATGATAGACACTCCACACCTGGTTTTTGCACCTACCTCGGTGGACACCTTATTACCTGCCGGCTGGTGTAGCAAGAAACAGACTGTTATTGCTTGCTCATCTGCTGAGGCTGAATATCGTGCTATGGCAACGGTCGTATCTGAGGTCACCTGGCTAGAGGGCCTCCTCAGCGATATGGGTCACACTCCCCTCTCCCGCTACCCTGCTCTGTGATAGTCAAGCGACCATACATATTGCCAAAAATTCTGTGTTTCATGAGCGCACAAAGCATATCGAATTTGACTGTCACTTCATTCGGGAGAAGGTTCAATCAATGAAGATAGTATTGGAACATGTCTCGGCCTCCGGTCAAATTGTCGATATCTTTACCAATGCTCTCTCTCTCGGAATTTGTACTATCAATTTTTATCCAAGCTTAGCGCTTATGACTTGTACGCTCCAGCTTGCGGGGGAGTGTAAAAGATAAAATAGAATTAGCCCATTTGGGAGGCCCATGTGTATTGGCCCATGTATAGCTCCTTTAGTCCCACATTGTAAAAGTAGATGTCTCTCCTTTAATCTACCTCTATATAAGTGTATGTACTCCTATTCTTTGAGTAATAATACAATCAAGGGTGATTTTCTCTCTCCTATTTCTCTCTTTCTACAAATATTAATCAAATAAGTTAAATATTTTGTATTTCCTTGTTTGGTTGTCCTCCCTCATCTGTATAAGGGGGAGGGGTTTATGTGTGAAATTATCTTGGAATTTATGCAAGTATTAGGGTTGCTCCCTATGCTCCTCTTTTATCCTTCATCTTTTCTTCTCGCTCATCACCACCGTCCCCCTCTCCTCGCCGGATTCCTCCCGAGAAATGATCTAAATCGTAACAATCTCAAAACTATACTTAGGTGCGGACGTGAAGGATTGGAGTAGAACTTGCCTTTCCCCTCTCATTCACATTACAAGCCCAAGTATTAAGACATGTACTTAATTCAAAATTACCGAAATAATAATGCTAGTTGATTCAAAGATTAAAAATGTGCACGAAATTTAAGACTTCGAATATTAGTTGGTACACTTATCATGCACGTTGATGTTGCAGCAATTGTACGTGCACCCCCAATATGTGTTTGCTACATACATATAGTTAATTTCGACGGATTCTACAGAAATGGTAGCCCCAAGATAATATGGATGGAAGTTGTTTCAGAAGATACATGTTTAGGTTTAACACCTTAGGCAATACTTAGTAAGAATGGATGGAAAAAAAGGATTCATGAAACAAACCCAAATGGTTGAGATAAAACTATTGATGATGTACTGAAAACCGGCCTAGTTCATGAGTTTGGCCTCTGTGGGTCTTAATAAATTTTCTTTCCTATACTGGACCACCGTTGTTCAGTTCGCCAAGTCATACATATGAAATAGGCCGTCTTCTGGCCATTTTTATTAGTTTTAGATCATCTCTGTAGAAGATCCTCACGGTTAATTATATGGGCCTATTTTATTAGAAAACCAATCTGTAGAAGGTCTTCACCTTTAATTATCATGAATATCATTAATGTGTGTGTCATTTAAGTTATTGTTTGGTGATTTGAGTAGAATGGACTGAATGGTTGAACAAAATATCAACACAGTATATTGCTTGCTTCTTGAGAAATCTAAACTTTTAATTTTCATGGAGTCTCATGATTGTCCTTAGATTTGTTTTTTTTTACCTGTGGGCAATTTATTAAGTATGTTTTCTTCATTACCACCTGTTTAAGTCATGCTTTTTTATTGTTGACACCACTTTCTTTGCAAATTAAAGATATGTGTAAGTACATTTTTTTTATTTAAAGCATATGCAGTATCATCGTATTTTGGTGATTAAGTATTCTCAGGAAGCAGAAGCAAATAGAAAAAGGAACTAAATGTTACATGGATGTTGTAGTTTTTGAAGTTAAAACGTTCTTGTCTTCAAAGTTTGATATCTTTAATCTGGAAATTCAGGCCTCACTACAACTTAAATCTAGAAAGCATTTCCGTCAATCAGCAACAACTATCTATTGATTCATCAGTGTTTGCAACATCAAATACACAAGGAACAATTGTTGATTCTGGCACCACCTTGGCCTATCTAGCAGAACAAGCATACGATACTTTTGTTAATGCAGTAAGTGAACATACCTTGGTCTTCAATTTTACTTTATTGAAATTAATGAAGCTAAACCGACTTCTTCATATTCAAGAACATTGCTTTCCCAAAATCACTTTAAATATTGTTTGTTCTTATTTAACTCTTGTTGTCCTTCGATAAGGTTCAAATTATTCTGCAATCCTCATCCCTTATGTGCTACTTCTGATGCATGTCAATACTTCTCTATCTTTAAGTGTCATGGATCCTTTGATATTGGCATGCAAATGTACTTGTCTGGATTCTTTAGATGTTGTTGGTCTTATATTTATGATAACTATGTTTAATTCATACTCTCTTGAATGTTGAAATTATGCTTATCTATTTATTGAGATCTATGCACATACATATATGAAACCCTTATTTTTTTATGGTCTTTATCACCTTAATCTGCAGATTATTACTTCAGCTTCATCAACCCAAGTGAAGTCATTTGTTGCTAAAGGGAACCAGTGCTTCATCTCAGCTAGCAGGTTTCTTTGTTTTTCTTCAACCATGTCTTGTATGAGAATTGACATGTGCTATAAATTTGTTCTAGAATTCAGCATGTACCAACCTTCTTCCATTTGGCAGTGTTGATGACGTGTTCCCACCAGTTTCACTCAATTTTACGGGGGAGCAGTTATGACGTTGAAGCCGGAAGACTACCTAATTCAACAAGGCTCTGTTGTAAGTTATGCCTTATTCTCATTCTTTCTTTTTATCAATTTTGACTTCTGATTCAATATCAAGCGTATGTAGCGAATTCTTTTAATTAAAAGACCAATTTTTCCTCTTTGCAGGATAATGCAATTATATGGTGTATCGGTTGGCAAAAGAATGGTGGGCAGGGGATTACCATTTTAGGAGGTAGGTAGATAATTTCTTTTTCAAGGAGGAGCTTTATGCAGACATGAATTTGGGTCAATGGTATAGAATAAGCAGCTGTCATTTTCTTGTTGACCCAAAACTGCCCAGTTATTTTTTTACATACATCCCTACATCCTGTTAAAAGTTAGGCTAACTTAATGTTACCGCGTACTATCGTTGTCTTATCGTCGTCGGTAGTATCATTCTTGAGCTATTTATGCAACTGCCCATAGCAAGCTTTGACCACCAGTCGACGACATCGAGTGTTGTAATTTTGGCCTCGGGCTCCTCATATCAGCTCGGTTCTTATTTTGCTTGTAGGTATTGTGCCAGAGGTGTTTCCTGGACTTGCAGACTATGAAACACTTGCAATGATATATCAAATACACATATGAATTTGTTATTCTCAAATCATGGGCTTGTCTAGCAGAATGTGTCGAATTATGTTCCAACAGATATCTCCTCCGCATCCACCTTCTTCATCACCCCAGCCCACCATTGCGAGCTCCACATCTCCTAGATCCTCATAGCGGGTCTTCCTCTATAGGAAAGGTCAAAGCCTCCTCCTTTTTTCTTCCCTCTCCTCTTCCCGTGTCTAGGCGTACAAGAGGCCCTCCTAGGGATATGCACAATGTTTCCTCCTTTAGTATCTTTGGCATGCGTCCCAGTAGTATCGACCGGTTCCGTCGCCCCCGTCCCCTCAGTCTAACGCTTCCGCATGTCATCTTCCTTGCAGAATTACCTGCTTGCTCCTTCAAGTCACTAGCCCTGCGTCTCTTCTCCCTGCAATTGAGACCCCTTGCGCTTGTCTCATCTGAGCATGAGTTGTTCCTTTCCAAGACCGTTCTTCCGCACAACTTTGCCGACCCCAGTCACGCCGCCCTCCTGCACCGTGTCCCCTCCCCCTTTCTTCCTCTTGGGCTCCACACCTACTACCTCTACATGTTCCTATTTCCCTCTTCTTTCCCCCTTTTGGTGCCCCACTAGATAATGTCATCTACCCACAACCTTTCTTTTTTTCCTTTTTGTTTCATCGACCTACACTTTGTTATAGCTGGTATCCTCTCCTCACGCCTCGTGGCCTCACTTAGCTCACCGCATTCATCTTTTCCCCGTGCAATACAGTCTATAGTATTCCACTGAAAAGTTGAACCAAAAGAAAATCTAGCACAAAAATCTGCTACTTGGGTCGGAGGACTCAGCCTCTGGGTACTTGGCTGGAGCATTGACTGCTAGCTACAAACGTCGTTGTCTTGGCTGAGTAACATCGACAGTGCATAGGTCAAATTAATATAAAACGATGAGTTTTCACACTGATTATCGAATCACGTGAAACGCGAGTGAAGATACAAGGATTTCCTAAACCTTGGGCTAGCTAAGCAATTAATTATAAAAGGTGAGTTTTCCTAAATTCTATAATAAGGAAAGAAAACAATGTTAAATTGCGTGTCGCCAACACCGCTTCGCACACACCGCGGGTCGCCTTCACCGCTTCGCACACACCGCGGGTCGCCTTCACCGCTTCACACTATCACCATTTGATTCACCTTCACCACTTTGTTCGCACTTTGCAATCGCAAAGCCAGGCTCTTGCAAGCAACAACAAGCTCAAAACATCAAAAACACCACAAGCCTCACACAAGCAACTCACAAACATTACTGATTTTAGGGCTAATCACATCCACATATAAAATAATTATGAAATTGAAATCGAAATCAAACTACATGTAGGATTACATATTTCAAGATATGATTATCAAATCACAAAACATTATGTGTGAGCAAATACATCATAATAAATAGAGAAATCAAGAGAGAAAGAGGGGTTTGATGAAGATAGCACCAGAGCTACAGTGGGAACGAAGAGCCTTCTCCACGGTTTCACTAGAGGTGCAGATTGGTCTTCCACCCTCAATAGATATGCCTCGGGTGCATCCAGGATACGAGAGGCGCTGTCATCGACCTCTTAATGACCCGTCTTCTCTTCACACCGCTCCAAAAACCACGAGTAGCCTCCGTCTTCTTTAGATCTCTCTCTAATGTGCATAGGATGTAGTGGAGAGCTGATTTTGGCCCTAAAATGGTGCTAGCGACTTGCAAGAGGAAGAAAATGGCGGGAGGAATTGAAGAGGTTCCATCAAAAGACATAAGCTCGCATATTTATGGAAATAGAAACGTGCACGCGTGCGCCGCAAAGTGCACGTGCGTGTGTGAAGTAAAAACATCAAAAACTTGGGTTTCCCGGTCGCGCACGCACAAATGCACACGTGTGCGCGTGCGTAAACTACGCACGCACAAATTCATATTGCTGGATAAAAAATGTAAGAAAACGTAGGAAAATGACATCAGTCTTGATCATAAGCCATTTTGACCACTCTAGAGTCCAAATTAGGAAAAGGTTTTTCAGCAAAGTCCCCCCTAGTTTCCAAGACATTTGAAATTTCCAGAATCAGAGCACCCATGGTCAAAACTGGACTACAGATTTGCACGTGTGTGCACAATAAGCCCACACGTGTGCGCTCTGTGCAGATTTATAAAACTTGATTTTTAAGACCCTACGTTGATATCTAATCACTCCATATTGTTCCCAAGGTATCCCTATATCATAAAATGAAGAATTTAAATGATATTAAACGATTATAACCTAAATTAGGGATAAACGACAGTAAATTCATGCAAAAGGGCCCCAAAATAACTATATAAAATACACGTATCTAATACCCTGCACTTAAATGTTTGCTTGTCCCAAGCAAACCACACTCACCCAATATGATAAATAATATTATTCAATAGTCTAACATTCAATTTGCATAACATACTAATTCATACTAATGAATCTGAAAGAAATTCAGCTAATATAATAAAATCAAACAATGTGAGCACTGATTCTTAACAAATATAAGGATGATACATTTTCCTAACCTAGCTATGCCTAGACACATCCATCCTAGACTAGGGCATTAAGAAAGGTAAAACACCATCAGATCCAGATTCATTTCTCACAAGCACTCGAGACAACTGCAATGGAATCCCCCATTGAATAATGCGGTAATGCCCATAGGCTTGCCCATTTATACCCGCTCCATGAACACAACTAAAATTTTACATTAAGACTCACTAGGGCTTAAGTAGGAAGAAATGGTAGGCTTAGGATTACGGTGGGGTATTCAAGGATAAATATGACAGGTGAACCACACCTAAGAAAAATAGAAAGAGCTCGCAGAAAATACGATCACTTCAACAGTAGTGAAGTGGACCCCAAACTTACAACGAATTACATTGGTCCAAATCACAAAAACAGCTACACCACCAATACAACTCAGTTTTTTAATTTAACCTTTTTTTAGAAGGGGGTGATGAATTTTATCCTCACTCCCGCACATTTTTACCTTTTCTGTCTCATTTTTTTACTTCAAATTGTTTTTCTAATTCACCAAAAGGAACATACTATATACTTTCTTTTCATCCCCAAAACAATTAAATTTCCAACTCAAATCACAAAAGAATCTCCATCAACACAAACATACAACAAAAATGAGCTCAATGCTTAGTTGTGGTGATGAGGAGGCTATTTGGCCGTGGTGAAATTGAGCAGTGGTGCTAACAAGGAAATTGGGTGTAGGCTCAATGTAGATGCACAATGGTGAAAGTCATCATGAATGATGCAGGGCTCAAACGATCGAAATAAAGGCCTAGATCCTAGTCTCTACGCAAAACCAACTATGTGACATCTTGAAGATCGCATCGGGGCAAGTTCTAGGAATTATGATAGGCTTTCTCGATTTCAAGTGAGCAAGGAATTCTTTTCTATAGAATCAACTACACTACTACCCTAGTTAAGAAATCCACACCCAACATGAACTAGAGATCGGGAATTGTAAACCTTGCATAAGAAAAGGTAGCTTACACCCTCATTGATTCAATATATCTTAAAATAATCCTGAAAAAAAACAAAGCAGGAGTTAAAATCTTCACAAACAAATGCATAGAACTACCAAATATTTATCCACTAAACTGAGTCCAAATTACTTACAACAGAACACCCAAACAAAATTTAAGAGTACTTGAAAATAAATATTATATATAGCGGTCATGCACACAAATGAATACTAGAGATAAAAAAGGGAATAGGGAAAACAACTAGCCTACACAACCCCCAAACTTAATTTATGAATTATATTTAAGATAAAGAACTGGAGCGGTAAGGTTAGAAGTTACCCAACACGAAGAATTACGTCCAAAGCAGGATGTAACACAAAATTAGGAAAAGTCGCCTCTACCAAACAAAATTTGCCTACACCAAATTATTAACACAAAACAGGAAAAAAACTATAACCAAAAAATGTAAAGTTGAACATAATTTTCATGAAATTAAATGATAATTTCTAGTTTATTGTCCTTCAACAAGACTTATTCTAATTTGGTCAGTGTTCTAACTAATGGGAGTGACAAAGGAAAATGCATGGGCGTTCACTTCAAGCGGATTGGTAAGTAATACCAACACCAGCAAGATCTCCTCCGCAGAAGTGGTCTTCCGTATGAAGGTAGGGAGGTAGAGGAGAAATCGAAGGAGCTCCTGGCACTCCTACTCAGAAAAGAAATTAGGGCGATCTTGGTTGCCCTGTCTTGATTCAACGTGCAAGACAGGGTTGGCGACACACTAAATAAAGGGGTCGGGCACAGCCTCATCTTCCAAAGAATCGAGCAATATTGTAGATGAAGGTATAAAGTTTGAAATGAAAATAGAAGAAGGAATACTTATAGAGGGAATGATCGCCGCAAGCACATTGCCTGTCATCACAGGAATCAAGTAAGCTGGAGGGAACTTCAGTGATGGGTTGAATTTCCTCACTTTGGAATACATCCTCCTCAATACAACTTGTCTCGGCTTCCGAATGTTATATTCTTAGCGATCAACAACTACGCAAATGACATATTCAGTGTGCTCCTAAGAAGACATGGGGGCATAATGTATATGTCATCAGCGACGGAAGGAGCATTGAAAGAAGAAAATGGGGATATGAGTCATATGACAGTAAGCAACAACTTATAGTCCTCCATTTGCAATTTCATTTTTCACAGTCCATCACACTGTGATCAAAACTCTGACAATACAAGTAGTGCTTCCCGGTAGGTCTCGACCACGAAGAGGCCAAACCACCCAGTGAAGGCTTTGCTCGCACTGAAGGCGCATAATTATAATAAATAGGTTCATTGTATGAAAACTCATATGATGTGGACACTCCATATGATTAGTCATACAAATTATCATTACACATTCGTACATAACAATCATCACTACCATGACTACGGGATTTACACTATTTACATGGTTGATGTGAATAAATTTTGGTGTGGGAATGGATTCAACAAAATAATTGTAAATTAACTCTGCGTGGGAGTGGATTCAACAAAATAATTGTAAATTAACTCTATACACACGTAAGAATGAAATAAGAGCGATCTTGTTGGTGAATGAAAATAAAAAAACAAGGGATTTAAAAAGGGAATTGTTAAAAGCACCGCATTTTTGGCTAATCGCACCGCATTGTTAAAAACACTGCAGTTTTTCACATTTTGTTAAAAGCACCGCACATTGTTATCCGCACCGCAACTGAGATAAACACACCGCACTTAACATATGAATTAAAATATATTCTCATTTAATTACAACATTAATATAAACTCAATAGAGAAAATATTTGATACAAAAAATCATCAAATGTGGTGTCCAATTTATTGTGGTCTTCATGCCCTATAAAGAACAAGGAAAGAAATTTTAAATCAACATTCAAGCTGTATAATAAAATGCAAAAGTTGATTAAAAAAATTACTTATCAAATAGACAAAATATTTGATTCTCAAAAACATAAATTCTTTTCTCCAAAAATTTGTGAAATTCATCTTCCTATATAATTCAACCAAAAAGTTAACAAGGTAATTTTATGAAGTTAAAAATAATAATAAGATAAAGTAAGTTTTAAAATTTGTGTCGTAGATATCATCATATAATGTTGCATGATTTAAAATTTTATATTGCAGATTATTCCTTACTTGCATCCAATCCTTACCCAAACTCAAGCCTTGACTTATAGCCCGAAATCCACAATGACCATCTCCTTGCACATCAGTGACATCTATAATATGTTCGGAGAATACAGATGACAATTGTTCACGAACAAAAGAACTCATAAATAGAATCCCGTCTTGAGGAGTTCTTAGTTGATATGTTGCTCTCTTTCGAGCATTCAATTTAGCCATTTTATTCATCTTGTTCTCTTCGGATTGTGAAACTTGCATAGCAAGAACATGTTCAAAATAGGAAGGATCGCGTTTTGTGGATTTCGTGTCATCCTGAAATTTTTTATAACTCCCTTTTGATCTTTTTTTAGACGCATAGGCACCAAAGGCTCAACTGTTTTGCTACATGAGGGATCAACAAATTCTCGGAGTTTTCTTTTCGTCGCTTTTTTTGTTGAAAACTTGACTCCGCAAACTTTTTAAGAATGTCTAAATGCGGTGCGATTAGTCAAAAGTGCGGTGCGATTAGTCAAATGTGCGGTGTGATTAGCCACAAGTTGAGTGCAGATATATTTTGAGAAGGGTAAATTTTAAGAGTTAAAATACCTAAATGCGGTGCGATTAGCCAAAAGTGCGGTGTTTTTAACAATTCCCTTTAAAAATTGCAAAATGAATAGAATAAAATGCTTAGGCAAACCTCGGTAAGATCTTTCCTAGTCCTTATGACTAACTCCGCCGCGCTCCCAGGCAACGACTCCATAAATATGACCACTGGCTACAACAGACATTATCCTGGCGGGGTAATGTCGACAGTTCACCGGTCGAAGTAATATAAAACGACAAGTTTTACCACGGAGTATCAAATCACGTGAAACGTGGATAAAGATAAAAGGATTTCCTAAACTTTGGGCTAGCTAAGCAACTAATTATGAAAGGTGAGTTTTCCTAAATTCTACAGTAAGGGAAGAAAACTACACTAAAGTCTGGCTCGCCAACACCGCTTCACACACATCGCGGGTCGCCTTCACCGCTTTGCACTATCTCAATGTGGGTCGCCTTCACAACTTCGCTCACACTTTGCAATCGCAAAGCCACACTCTCACAAGCAACAACAAGCTCAAAACATCAAACGCACCACAAGCCTCCCAGAACAAGCAAGTCACAAACCACCACCAATTTTAGGGCTAATCACATCCACATATAAAATAATTATGAAATTGAAATCAAAATCAAAATCAAAACCAAACTACATGTAAGATTACATATATGAAGACATGATTATCAAATCACAAAACATTAAGCGTGAGCAAATACATCATAATAAATAGAGAAATTAAGAGAGAAAGGGGGGTTTGGCCAAGATAGCACCAAAACTACAGTGGGAACGGAGAGCCTTGATGACGTTTGGGCATCGCACCCGCACGCCACCCTGCCTGGCGTCACACCAGCCCAGGGGTCCACCATGGAGTCACACCATGGGGCCATCATCAGGACCGCGGTCCGTACACCCCAACCAGCTCTCCGGGCCCAACCACAGGCGCGCGGTAGGTTGTTGAGGCCAGGTTTCGATCCCCTGACCTCCTTGATAAAGAGCTTTCAGGCAAGCTCTCATCAACGAACTGATCCGTGGCTCAGTTGGTTGATGAGAGCTTGCCTGAAAGCTCTTTATCAAGGAGGTCAGGGGATCGAAACCTGGCCTCAACAACCTACCGCGCGCCTGTGGTTGGGCCCGGAGAGCTGGTTGGGGTGTACGGACCGCGGTCCTGATAATGGCCCCATGGTGTGACTCCATGGTGGACCCCTGGGCTGGTGTGACGCCAGGCAGGGTGGCGTGCGGGTGCGATGCCCAAACGTCATCATAAAATTGCACTTTTTTGATGCAGTGACACAGAGCCGACCCGCTCTGTCGACCAGGCCTCGCACCTGGCCTAGCCAGAGGCCCACGTCTGGCGGCCCACTGCCGGGCCCACCATGGCGTCACACCATAGCGTCCCTTTTATCAGTCCCGCGGGCCGTACACCCCAACCCATCTTCGGGCCCAACCACAGGCGCACGGTAGGTTGTTGAGGCCAGGTTTCGATCCCCTGACCTCCTTGATAAAGAGCTTTCAGGCAAGCTCTCATCAACCAACTGAGCCGTGGCTCAGTTGGTTGATGAGAGCTTGCCTGAAAGCTCTTTATCAAGAAGGTCAGGGGATCGAAACCTGGCCTCAACAACCTACCGTGCGCCTGTGGTTGGGCCCGGAGATGGGTTGGGGTGTACGGCCCGCGGGCCTGATAAAAGGGACGCTATGGTGTGACGCCATGGTGGGCCCGACAGTGGGCCGCCATACGTGGGCCTCTGGCTAGGCCAGGTGCGAGGCCTGGTCGACAGAGCAGGTCGGCTCTGGGTCACTGCATCAAGCCTTCTCCTCGGTTTCGCTAGAGAGGTGCAGATTGGTACTCCACCCTTAATAGATACGTCTCAGGTGCGTTTAGAAAACAGGAGGTCCTGTCACCGACCTCCTAATGATCCGTCTTTTCTTCACACCGCTCCAAAACACGACAACTCAAGCACTGGATCTTCTAGTGGCCTTTGTCTTTTTTAAATTTCTCTCTAATGTGCATATGATGGAGTTGAGAGGTGATTTTCGCCCTAAAATGGGGTTCGTGACCTACAAGAAAAATAAAATGGCGAGAGGAAGTGAAAAGATTTTGTCAAAAGACCTAAAATCACATATTTATAAAAAACATAAGCGCACTTGCATAGTTGCGTGCGCCGCAAAGCGCACTTGCGTGCGCCGCAAAGCGCACTTGCGTGCGCCGCAAAGCGCACTTGCGTGCGCCGCAAAGCGCACTTGCGTGCGCCGCAAAGCGCACTTGCGTGCGCCGCAAAGCGCACTTGCGTGCGCCGCAAAGCGCACTTGCGTGCGCCGCAAAGCGCACTTGCGTGCGCCGCAAAGCGCACTTGCGTGCATGAAGTAAACAACAAAAACCTGGGTTCCCAGGTCGCGCACGCACAAATGCATGTGCGTGCATGCATGTGCGGAAATTACGCACACAATTTCGGATTGCTGGATAAAAATTGTATGAAAACGTGAATTAGGAAAAGTGTTCTTCAACAAAGTTGTACCTCCCGATGTCTAGTTTCCAAAAACATTTGAAATTTCTAGAATCGAAGCACCCTATTAAAAGATATGGATGATTGGGTGAACTATAGTCATAACTGGACTACAGATTTGCACGAGCGTGCGCAATAAGCACACGCGCGTGCGCTCAGTGCATATTTATAAAACTTAATTTTTAAGATGCTAAATTGATTCCTAATCACCCTATATTACTCCCAAGGTATCCATATATCATTAAATTAAGAATTTAAATGATACTAAGCGATTATAACCTAAATTATGGATAAAACAATGGTAAATTCATGCAAAAAGTGTCCATAATAACTATATAAAATACTTGTATCAGGCGTGTGTCCCGAGTTTGTATCTGTGTTTTCTTTATGCAATGCAATTTTCTCTTTCTTGCTCGTTAATCTTGACATGGCAAATACACCAATACACTTCCAATTCACGTTCTTACAGTGAATATAGGAATGCGACATGAAAACAAATAAGTAATATAATAAGATCATAATATCGACCCGTCACACATTTTTACAGTGAATATATTTTCTGAGAAATATATCAGCAGAAATAGGCAACTAGATTGCAAGCTTTTATCATAACTCCAACTCCTGCATAAGAGTAAGCAGCTGTGTGCGAAGTGACTGTCCTGGTCTTGTAACCTTGAATTAACTTTTGCCTCCTTGGTTACAGGATACTCGCCGAATCGTGTTCTATATATATACCAACACCCTTTCAATTCTGACTCTTTTTCTGATTTTGCAGATCTTATTCTTAAAGATAAGATAGTTGTTTATGACTTGGCTAACCAAAGAATTGGCTGGAAAAGTTATAACTGTAAGTTTACCTGAAACAAATTGTTTTTCCTCCATCCGCACCTCTTCTCGCTGCAGCTCAGATTGATATTCCCCTGCTGTCAAATTCTATCAGGTTCTCAATCCGTAAATGTTTCTACAACTTCTGGTAAGAATGAATACGTCAATTCAAATCAGCTCGACACATCAGCATCCAGTAAATACTCGAAACTGCGGCTTTTCAGCACTGAAGGTTTTGTCCTGCTTGTTTATATCTTGGCAGCGACAGCCTTGTTATGACAGTGCATGGTCGGATACTCGCATGCACACAGATCTGCCACATTTGTACTATTGCCTGCTCCTCGCTCTCATCTATCTTTTTTGAGGGCGTGTTCATGTAAATTAATTTTTCTTAGTGTTAATGATGGTAATCATTGTATATGTTTTGGTTCTTTATACAAGTTTATCTTACAATATAGGTATTGTTGTAATTCATTTTAAACTTAAGTGGTTTGGGGGTTGGATGCTTCTATATAGAAAATGTGAAGAACAAAAGATATTGGAGAAGTTAATGAATACTCTTATATAGGAATACCAGTAGCGCTGAGCTTCTTATGCATATTACTTTATTTTATTCCATTCTTTTCCTATTTTAGAGTAGAAAACCAGCATGCAAATTGTTTTTTTGGATAACACTTGTGGAATGGAAAGATCCACTGGAGCAACCTCTCTTGTGGTCGGCGGCAGCTCGCACTGGCGAGAAGTTGCCGCGAAATCTACTTTGTAATTCTAAGAAAAAAGACAAGTAGATACTGTACATCATTCATTCTTAATCCCATTGGTACATTGACAAAGCTATTTATGATGGCAATTATTATATGCAAGCAGACTTTGGCTGTGCAATTTCATAACAGTTATTTGCAGGCCAAGACCTATACCGGTTCACAATTTCCTATAGATTTTTTAGAGCAATGTTATAAGCACACAAATTTACGCTATTGCCAGCCAAATTTTTTTGACACATCAGATTCTTTTATTTTCACACCAACACGTTATTGTAACACCAAATTTTAAATCGATGTTGACACACCAAAATAACTATGAATATACTTTCCTTTTTATATGTTATTTTTTGCACCAAAATTATTATTGATTAATAACATAAAATCATTAAGTATGTATATGATGTTCTCATGAGCAAATAACTACTGTGATGATAAATATACAAATTTCCTTCCTCATGCTAAAGAACTACTTTGGTTATGCCATATATTTCATCCATTAATGAGATCATATGGTTCTAAATTCCCCTCACTTGCATAAACAAATAACCAAACAGGATCAAAGTTGAAAATTGCAACAACAAAAAACAGCAACTCACTTAAAACATCCCTTACGACCCCCCATGCCCAAGTCTGAATCACTAGAAAGCATAGAACACCGAAACTCCTCGGCCCCCTCGCAGCTATAAGCCCAAACCGCCTGCTGCTCCTTCGCCTTCATTGGATCACCCCAGCCTCTTCTCTTGCCGCTGCAAGATGAGGCTGATTTCCAATGGTCCTTCCCAATGACACCAGAGACCATACTAGTCGACGCCACGACCCTCTTCTTCTTCTTCTTATGCGCACTCCTCTTCTTCCCGTACGAATTGGGGCTTTCCTCCGGATCAACGAGCTCGGTGCCCAGGATGCCGACGGTTTTATAGGCGTTGCTGCCTGATTCTTGGTACGTCGAATCGATCTATATGAGAGAAAGAAGAGGGAAAACAGAGTTGAGCCAGTGCAGGGATCGCTTCCCTGGATCCTCGGTTTCCTCGATTTCTCCGGCATCCTCGACTAGGGATTCCGGTGACTTGTGGCAAAAGTGAGAGGGCTTGGCGTCGGCGTCAGGGAGGAGGAGAGCACGGCTTGGCGTCGGCGTCATTTGGCGGAAGGAGAGGAATATCGCGGAAGGGGAAGAGCGAAACGGACTGGTGTGCGGTTAACGGAGGTGAGTTAGGATTTTATGTATTTTTTAAGTTAAAATTGGTGTGATAATAACGTAAATTGGTGTGCTTATAACATTGCTCGTTTTTTAATGTGACCTGCATTTATATTTGGACTGCACATAACTGAAAATGATATGTATATAACTTCACCTTTTATAATTGTCAGCGCCAACATAATGACGGTTACAAAGAACATGTGGCCTATTATTTATTTATTTATGTATTTAATATTCTAAATTATCGTTTGTATCTTCGCAGTTGGATCCTTGGAATGCTGTGTGAATTGTCATTTTTTTCTTCGATCAGCTGCGTGTGTTGCCTGTTGGATGGCCGATTCCTTTGCGTGATTCTGGATGTAGGTTTCTGTTTTTGTTCATGTCTTGCAATAAGTGTTAGATTTCGCCTCATGAAATGGACGGTGATGCTCGAGCATGTGTTGTGATTCATTAAAAGGGGTGGTTTAGTCCCACACTGCCTAGTGTGCTTCTTGGTCCTGAGTGTATAAACGGGGTGTCCACTCCTCCCCTAACCGCATGATTTTCGGGAGCAACGCCACAATGCTTTTCAAAAAAAATTAATTAGTTTTGAATATGTAGGGAGATAGACTTAGCAACTGAGAGTCTATGGAGTCCAACAACTATCCTCAGGTGATAACCTGTTTCAGTGAATTAAAAGTTGTTTGTTTAATTTATTTCTTAGGAACAAAGGGATCAAATGAAAAAAAAAGAAAGCAACTTTGAAAATACACAGATTTACATAGTTTGGCAATTTTGGCTACATCCAAGATCACATTAGAGTTTCTCATTTTCATTCTTTGATTTTTTGATTACAGAAACCAGAAACAAGGAAATCCTTTACATTTGAAGTCCGGGACTATCGTAATGATAAAACTAAATAAATATTTCTGCCCAAAATATGCTTTGAGAGCGCTGCACCCAAACCGATAGTATGATCAGACTACATATCTCAAACATTATTGTGCGCAAGCAATCCTTATATCTAAACCGAGAAGATTTTATTACCTGTTCATTACTGAATGTTAACAAGGTGGAAGAAGAGCAATGACATATGCTGCTGTGTTTTGCCCAGTTTTCTTTTTAATAACTGCATGAAGGCCATAAAGTTTCAGATTTAGGCATTGCTTATCGCGGCTTATTTGCTTCGGTGAGGTTGGACAAAAATGTCATTGTCATGCCAAAATCTTATGTCTCAACTACTTTCCTTTTTGTAATATTTGTTATACCAAACATACATTCAATGACAAATGACGTTTTTGTCCAACCTCACCGGAACAAATAAGTTGTGATAAGCTGCGCCAAACGTAGCCTTAATCTGGCGCATGAATTTTGATGCAAGCATGTTTCTTTGTGCGGCTGCAAGTTGAAAAGATGCTTGGAGTAAAAACCAATTACTTTAAGCTCTGCTTGGCACGGTGGTGGTGGTCATGAACATAGGGGTTAAATTGTCATTTGTTAACGTACACCTAAGAAACTTCATTCACTTTTATGTTCAAACAGATGATGTTTGTTAGATGATTCTTAACGAATGCCAGTTTAACCCATGCATTTACAACCGCTGCCACCATGCCAAACGGAGCCTAAATGTGTTATAATTACAAGATTAATGGGAGCACTTGCGAAGGTAGAGCGATACTACTCGCCTAAATGTGTATGATGATATCTTGCAAGAGACGGAATAGATCTTGACATAGATGTTCACGAGATCAATGCGTCAAGTGGGTTAGGTGATCAAACGAGCGCGACATAACGCAACATGACCTAGGTAGCAAGGTATGTGATCAAAATATGCCGATTCAAAAATCAATTTTAACCTTGGGATTCCCTCCATTCCACGCGTAAGACGAAGATAATTTCAACCGGATGTTGCATCGTCATATCCATCATTAGGTTCTCGAAGCCCTTCACTTTTTCGCTCTAATACCATGAAGAGCAATAAAAGGGTATGACATTGACTTGGCTGATTGATTACATCAAAATTTATAGTGGTATAAGACATTTCTAAAGATAGAGAGTACATGAATAATCTTGAGATAGATAGTGCATGAATTGAATTTATCTAGAGTGAATTGAAGAATAATGTAAGAACAAGCATTAACATTTAACAATGCCCTTTATTAGATATGTAGTCTTTGTGATCTAACTTCATGTATATTAGTTTTTAGAAGTTCATAGTTCCATATCTTGACAAAATTTTATAGATGGACTTTGTATATGCAATATATGATTATAGAGGGAGTGGCTAAAGTTCCAAACTTTTGATTTCATTGTTAACATGATTGGAATCATACATAAATGATCTACACAAATAAGTAAATACTATATATTCTAGACAATCAATATGAAAAACTTTAAGGGTTAGTTCATTTATACAGAATTAACTCTTCGAATTGAAATTGAAGATCAAATTTCGATTTTGTAGTTAGTTTGCATGCTTGAACATTGAAATTTGAATTTTAATAAATTCCATGAAATTCATTTCTGAATTAAAATCAAATCTTTCCAATCTATATTAGAATTGGATAATTCCGGTCGAGGCGTGCTTATCACATGTGGCAAGTTTTTTGCCCGAGCCAATATTTTTCGCATAAACGAGCATTTTTCTTTCGGACGTATCTTTTTGTCTGTGCGTTCATATTTTTGCCTGGGAGCACATTTTTCTCCCGGACACTTTTTTTCGCACTGGTGTGTTTTTTTCCAGCATCACATTTTTTCGTTGCAGTTTTCCGTCCGAGAGTATATTTTTCGCTTGAGCGTGCATTTTTCGCACATGAATCATATTTACGTCCAGTCGAGCATTTTTCGCACGAGCGAGAATTTTTCATACACGTTTTTTCTCACGGGCGCGCTTTTTAGCCACACCACTCATTTTCTCCCGGGCACACACTTTTTCGTCAAGGCGCACGTATACCGCTCGAGAGCGTGCATCCCGTTCAGGTGCATGTTTTTCGTTTGTGGGTATTTTTTTCACCTGGGTGCACAATGTTCCACCCAAGAGAATATTTTTTCACTCATGCGTGAATTTTACCATAACTTGCTATTATTCGCTTGGACGAGCATTTTACACCCCGTGGAACATTTTTTCACCCGAGTCCACATTTTCACCACGGTGTGCATTTTTTCGCCCGGCCACGTTTTTTTTTCTTCACATCGATCACTTTTTGCCTGAGCGTGCGTATTCCACCTAGGCACGCATTTTTCATCCAAGCACCTGTTGTTTTGCCCGGGGTCGCACATTTTCAACCAGGCTTGCACTTTTCATCCGACCACACTTTCACCTGCCCACCTGGGCACGATTATTTCACCCAAGTACGCATGTTTTCTCTGGCGCGCGTAAACCCTTAAACCCTTAAACGAACAACAAAATTTATCAATTCCACAATATTGTCTAATTCTATCTATTGGGCGGACACATTTAAATAAGACCAATTCCAATTCTTAGGAGAAATGTATTTGATCTCAATTCCAATATTCAATTTCAATTTCAATTTCAATTTCATTGAGCGATACCAAATAGATTGGAGAAATATATAAGAACATCAAAACAAAATTTATTCCACAAAGTTGTCATCACATCACCCATGCAATCTTAAGGTTCAACACTAATAAACAGTGTGTAATGACAAGAAATGTTGATTTTCTTGCACAAGATATCCATAGAAACCTTTATTTATCTTAAATTCATAGAATATGCAAGAAACCAATTTAACATCTAATGCTATTTTATATGTAGAATCATTCCTCACTAAGGATGGGCATTGTAAACACAGTGGTGAAAACTCCAGTAAACTTCAACCCTTAGGCTCCGTTTGGCATGGTGGTGGCGGTCATAAACAATGTTGGAAATCAGGTTGGGACAGCTCATTGCGAATTCTGATCCTGATCGACTACAGTCGAATGACGAAAGAACATCCCAAACCAAATCTCCTGGACATGACCGCAGCGGGGAAATTCCGGGTAGATTGTTGAGGCCTGAAGTTTGATCCCAGGACCTCCTGTACTAGGCTCTTAAGCGGAGTTCTAATATCCCAAGTGTAATTTTTTTAAAAAAAATTAATACTTTTTCCTACCACTCAGGCACTCATACTATATTTTGAGATTTTAGGAATGCAATAGAAAAAATATAAAAATAAAAAAATGCATGGAAATTATTTATGGACGGGTTAATTTTTTCATTCGGAAGAGGGCCAATTCTATCAGCACAACTAGCAGGTACAAAAATGAAAAACAGCCGGGTAGAGCTCATTGGGCCCATTTCAAAGAGGCCCATCCTAAATTTTTACAAAATGTATTGCGGAGCCTACCGATGCGCGCGTGGAGTATCATGCATGACCTACCGTAAATCCCTTTAGTCCCACATTGCGGGATTCCAAGCATTTTCGGGTATAAATTATAGTTTAGAGATGAGATATTAGTATTTAATATATAAGATATTTGTATTAACTACGTAATATTTGTATCCTAAATAGATCGAACCTTATTTAGAAATTATTGGTGCACACGGATCGATGACGTGTCACCAAGTCGTATTCCGATGTAATAGTACAAATACCTCATATGTGGAAGAATATGATCATTGAAGTTATTATTTCACCTGCTTATTTCTACTTGGTATCAGAGCCGCAACCCTAAAATCCCGTTCGTTCCCGACTCCGCCGTCCCGCTCGTTCCCAACTCCGCCGCTCCCGCATCCCGCTCATCCGTCGCCCACTTCTCCGGCCACCTCAGGCACATCTCGCACAGCCATCGCCCCTCCCGTCAAGGATGGCGGGCGGCTCTGCCGCTGGCTGCTGAGAGGGGTGTCGCCGCCGCCCCTCTGTGACGCAGTCGTTCGATTCGACCTTCCTAATGCCGATTTCTGCATGACAAAGGTGCCTATGCACGGCTAGGTACCCTTCCAGCGACCATTCTGCACCGCCGGCAGCCGCCGGCTTCCAGTCCTGCCGATTCCAGCCGATCCAGGTCGCCCTTCTGCCGATCCAAGCGGTTCTTCAGCGCCGGGTTACTGTTCCAGCATGGAGGACTCTTCTGTGACGTCACCGAATGCGATTTCGCCTCAAATGAGCGACCCTCCGCATGCTCATGGCCACTCCGGATCTCTGAAGATCACCACGGTCCCGTTGGACGACACAAACTACCTTGAATGGTCCCGGGCGACGCAACATGTCATTCGTAGCCATCAGCTGTTTGGTTACATTGATGGTGCCCGTATGGAACCCCAAAAAACGGATCCCTCCTGGAAGAAACGGGATTCCGAAAACTCCTTAGTTGTTTCGTGGCTCCTACACTCTATGTCTCTAGGTCTATCGGAGTTACATGTTGATGGACTCTGCCTTTGACATCTGGACCAGCGCCCGTGAGACATACTCGCAAGTGGGCAGCTCGACTCAGGTGTATGAACTCACTCGCCGCATTTTGGAGCTGCGGCAAGGGTCTATAACTGTCTCGTCTTTTTTCTCGGAGTTCGAGCATCTATATCAGGAGCTGAACTATTTCTCGCACTTCACCCCTGCGTGCACTGCAGATGCTGTTCAGCTACAGCAGCGGGAGGATCAATTTCGCCTTCATGTCTTCTTGATGGGGCTGAATATGGAGTTCGACATGATGCAGACTCATATCCTTCACCGCTCTCCTCTCCCATCTCTTCGTGAGGCCTTCAGCATGGTTCTAGGCGATGATGACCGCCAGAAGTCCCTTACTGGTAGTCTTCACCATGGTGCTAATCTTCCTCCTGAACGCTCTGCTTTGACTGGCGTTAGCCGAGGTCCGAATATCAGCCCCAACAACTTTGGTTCGTCCTGTGATTATTATGGCCGCAAAGTTCATACCAGAGAGGTCTGTTATAGACTTCACCCTCACCTTGCCCCTCGTGGTCGTGGTCGTGGTCGTGGCCGAGGGCCAGGTCGTGGTGGTCATCGCCAGGGAAATCTCAAACATCATGATGTTGCTTACTCTACAGATGTTTATGACGAGACCTCTACTACTACCCCCAATCAGCTTACTGCTCAGGAGTTGGACGCTTTCCGCCGCCTACTGCACTCTCAGCCTGATCAACCACCTGGTGCATCTGCTTCCATTGCCTCTATTGTCATGCCAAGTGCTCCTACTACAACTTCCTCCTCTGAGTGGGTAATTGATTCTGGTGTCACCCATCACATGACCGGTTCCTCCTCAGGTTTCCTCTCTTACACTCCCTTGTCTGGTAAGAACAAGGTTATTTCTGCTAATGACATATTGTCCCTCATTGCTGGCAAAGGACATATCTCATGTTCCTCGTCTATTTCTCTGCCATCTGTCCTTCATGTTCCATCCTTTCCATGCAATTTTCTTTCCATTAGTGATATTACCCGCTCTCTCAATTGCCCGGTAACTTTTTTTTCTTGATTTGTGTGTTTTTCAGGAACTGAGTACGAAGCAGAGCATTGACAGTGGTAGGAACCGCGGTGGTCTGTATTACTTGGACATGCCCTCATCTCAGGCCCTCTCCTGTTCTACTGTTACAACTGAAGATGTTCGCCGTTGGCATCGCCGGCTTGAACACCCTTCTCCTATCTATCTTCTAAAATTTTTTCCTGTTTTTTCCCCGTTTTTGAAACACTTTGTCTGTGATGAATGTGACAGGTTTAAACACGTGCGACATCGTACATCACATTTGTCAACTCCATGTACTCCTTTTGATATCATTCACTCTAATGTTTGGGGACCATCCCGTGTTGTATCTACCTTTGATTTTCGGTGGTTTGTCACCTTCATTGATTGTTTTTCTCGCACTTGGGAGTTTATTTGTTGAAGAAAAAAAAGTGAGGTCCTTGCCTGTTTTCAGCTTTTTAACATGGTTCAGACTCAATTTAAGAGGGTCATCTGAGTCCTGCGTAGTGATAATGGAGGCGAATATGACGATCGAGGAGCATTTGTCTCATACCTTGTTGATCATGGTATTATCCACTAGACCACGTGTGTCCACACTTCTACCCAAAACGGTGTCGCCGAACGTAAAAACCGGCACCTATTGGATGTTGCCCGCTACCTTCTAGGCATTATGCACCTTCCCCAGCCCTATTGGGCTGATGTAGTTCTTACTGCTGCTCACCTTATCAATCAGCTTCTCTCACGTATCCTTGGCTATGCTACTCCTCTAGCGACTGTCTACCAGGACTACTGTCTATACTTCTCATCTTTTCCCTCGTATCTTGGTTGTATTTGCTTCGTCCATATCCATTCGCCTCACTGAGACAAACTAGACCCACGGGCTCATCGGTGTGTGTTACTCGGATACTCTTCCACTACTAAAGGGTATCAGTGTAATCATCCTCCCTCTGGTCGTCTATACTGCACTATGTATGTTACTTTTCAGGAAGACGAATCATATTTCAAGACATCGACTCATGTTGTTCGTCAGGGGGAGAGTCATGTGGATCTTCCTAGTCATGTGGATCTTCCCCTTCCTATCCCTTCGGTTCCACCTCCTCTACCACAACCACTACAGCTCCTTCCACCACAACCTTCTTTGTCCCAGGAACAGGGACCTCCTATCCCTCTACCTGAAGTTCCAATATCTCTGTTCCCCCACGTGTATCATCGACGCTCATCCCGTTTTCAGGCTACCAAGGATCCGCCTCTACCAGCGCCTGCTTCCACCGCAGATCCTGATGATGCGGACTTGCATATCCCACTTGCTCAGTTACGTAAGTCTGCATGTACTAATCATCCTATTTCTAATCACGTTGAGTACCACCATCTCTCTCCTGGCCACTAGGCTTTTGTTGCTTCTCTTTCGACAGTTTGTATTCCCAGGACATGACAGGAAACCTTGCGCATTCCAGTTTGAGCTCAGGCTATGAAAGAGGAGATGGTTGCCTTGGACAAAAATCACACTTGGGATGTTTCTCCCCTTCCCCATGGCAAGAGAGCTATTGGTTCAAGATGAGTGTTTTTCGTCAAGCAAAATAAAGAAGGGAAGGTCGAGTGGTATAAGGCACGACTAGTTGCTCAGGGGTACGCTCAGACTCAGGGTGTGGACTACCAGAAGACATTTGCTCCTGTGGCCAAGATGGACTCTATTCGGGTACTATTGTCCGTCGCCGCGATCATGAGTTGGGAGGTCCTTCAATTGGATGTCAAGAACGTGTTCCTCCATGGTGACCTAGAGGAAGAGGTCTATATGACATTTCCTCCCGGGTTTAGTAAAGAGGATGCTAAAGGCATGGTCAGCCGGTTACTGAGATTCTAATATGGCTTGAAACAGTCCCAAAGAGCATGGTTCGCTAGATTCCTCAAGGCTATGCTTAAGTTTGGTTATAAGCAGGCGCAAGCAGATCACACTATGTTCATTCGAAGACGAGATCAGAGTGTTGTGGTTCTTATTGTATATGTGAATGATATTGTCACCACCGGTAATGATGCAGAAGAAATTGCAAATCTCAAGTCTCTCTTGACTGCGAAATTTGAGGTAAAAGACTTCGGAAGATTACGATATTTTCTGGGGATAGAGGTGATAAGATCTAATCAGGGTATCTTCATATCTCAGCGAAAGTATGTCCTAGATATGCTACAGGAGACATGTATGCTTGGATGTGTTCCTGCGAACACCCCAATGAAAGAAAATCATGGTATCTGTGAAGATGGTGACAGTGACGGTGCTGATGTCACCCGCTATCAGAAATTAGTTGGAAAACTAATATATCTATCTCATACTCGTCCGAACATTACATATGCCGTGGGCATTTTGAGCAGATACATGCATGCTCCTCGTGTTAGACACCAAAAGGCAGCTTACTGGGTGTTACGATACTTAAAGAAAGCTCCTGACCGTGGACTCCTGTTCACCAAGAATGACCACTTGAGGATAGAGGTCTTTACTGATGCTGATTGTGCAGGATGTCGTGATGATCGGAAGTCCACTACGGGTTACTGTTCCTTTGTTGGAGGAAACCTGGTGACATGGCGCAGTAAAAAGCAGAATGTAGTGGCCAGATCGAGTGTCGAAGCAGAGTATCGTGCGATGTCACAAGGGATGTGTGAAGGTCTGTGGCTTCGTACTATTCTACATGACTTGGGGTTTACTGATACATCCCCTTCTCCCTATTCTGCGACAATAAGGCGGCTATCAACATAGCCCACAACCCTGTTCAACATGACAAGACAAAGCATGTCGAGGTGGATTGACACTTTATCAAAGATCACTTGGATAAGAAAACAGTGGTCACTCCTTTCGTGCAATCAAAAGATCAACTAGCAGATGTGTTCACTAAAATCTTGAGAAGTGACATTTACTGATGACATCAGAAAACTGGGCATGACCGACATCTTCCATCCGACTTGAGGGGGAGAGTTGAGAGATATGCGATATTAGTATTTAATATATAAGATATTTATATTAACTACGCAATATTTGTATCCTAAATAGAGCGAATCCTATTTAGGAATTATTAGTGCACACGGATCAATGACGTGTCACCAAGTCGTATTCCGATATAATAGTATAAATACTCTCTATGTGAAAGAATAAGATCATTGAAGTTATTATTTCTCATCCTTATTTCTACTATTATCTTGTCTTGCTTACTACTTTGAATTTTAAGAAATAGCTGGTTGGTGGCTAAAGTTGTTTCGATTAGGTATAGTATTAGCGCTAATATATTTCACTCCCGAAAGCCGAATTAATGAGATTTTTTCAGAATTAAAAAGGTAAAATTATAATTTCATATTATAGGGTAAGAGTCATATTAAAATTATAGCTTCAGGATCTTTTACTATCCTAGGTGTATGAGCCCTATGAAAATTTAGACGGACGGTCATGATTGATTGAAAGATCGGACTGCTGAAATGTTATGATCTAATCAGATCGGACGGTCTGGATTAATTTGTCGTGTCGATAACACCATAAAGTTATTTCTTTATATAATAGTATAGATATATTCTAGGAAATATGAACAATAAAGTAGCATGAGGCTCATTTTATATCAACTAATGTAAGAGTGCAAGTGCATTTCACATCAAATGAGTGTACTTCCATAACATTCCTCCTTTTGCCTATGTAAAATGATGTTCGTCTCTCCACAGTACAAAGCCTGAGCATCACGAAGAACATGGAGAAATATATCTTGGAAAGAATCTCTTTATAGCATCTGGGAGAACACGGAAGAAAATACACTTTTCGTTACTTGAACTACAATAAGCAATTTCAAACGGCAATCCGTAGAGTGAGGCTTCATTTGGCATGGTGGTGGCAGTCGTAAATGCATGAGTTAAAAAGTCATTCATTAAGGATCACCTAACAAACATCATCCGTTTCAACATAAAAATGAATGAAGTTCAAATGAATGAAGTTCCTTAGCTGGACGTTAACAAATGACAATTTAACCCAAGTGTTCATGACAACAACTACCATGCTAAACGGAGCCTAAATAAATCTGACCTGAATATTTCTCAAAAAAGGGTCATATCAGGCGGCGGCCCATACACACTCCTCCATGAAAGTGGAATCACCCATCCTCCTGGCTCGGCACCACCTGTATCGAAAAGCAACCAAAGATTATACTTCTCACATCAATACTACCATAAGCTAATACAATATCTCGCAAACCAGACCTCTGAGCTTTTAGCCTTGCAAAATTCTTTGTTGTGGTTAAGAAACTGGAATAAATCTACTGAGAAAAAAATGTTAAGCCTAATTACTAAAAACAAGGGCTTAACTCACCATCAAAGCTATCTGAACGGAGACCGAGAAACTTGCAAGTCGCCTCAGCTAACTGAAATGAGTCTTGTATGTTATCCCCTTCAGAACAATAGCACAGCAAACAAGTGACTTTAACTCCTTTTGCCTTCACAAAATCCGAGAAGTCAACCTCAAGATCCCGGAGGAATATAAACAATCTCACAATATGAAAAAGAAAAAAGATTAGTGGATCACCATGCAGCAAGCAAACAAAGCAGCAAAAGGCAATCCTGCATAATAATCATCATCGACCAGGTCATCCTCGAGATTTAGAAGATCAACCTGACTAATATCTCCTTTAGCGAGAAGATTAAGATAATTCCATTTCCCCTCAAACGGTTTGTATTTGTCGAGTCTTTTCCAGCCTAGTCTTTCGCAATCTGCATCAGTCCCATCATCATTGACACTTGAAATATAATATATCTGCATAAAACTAAAAGGAAAGCTATAGATTTAGATTACAAACAACTGTGAGAATTGCCAACAAAAGTGCTGAAGATAGTTACTTGGCTGCATTTATCTGGTTTCTTTTACCAGAATCTAAGCTGGAAAGAATAACAATATGCTTCTTCCCTATAGCTGAAATAAAATTTGCAATGTTCTTTGCAAATTCAACCATCATTCCCTGCATCAAACATCATTCAAATTATCCAAACCCTTGTAAATGCAACTTGTTAAACCTTGCTTCCAAAACAGAAATACAATCGACAATATCAACCAAGATTGGAGCCAGTAAGATAAATCTTTCATCTCCATCTATTCACACCTGCCGCATTTGGTGAAGATTTGCAGTAATAAGCACTCGCTGAACTTCTGAACATGTAATTTGATGTAGGCCGGGAGGGGCCAAATCGAATTTAGCGCGCGAAATCACTCTCAACATCTGAACTTCGATGTACCCGTTAATTATTATTCATGAGAGAACTCCTGAGCGTTTTGTGTTCAACCATTGAGAGATTCATACATCCACAAGTAAAATTACAAACAATACTTTATGAATAGAGGTAATTAAAAATAGCGAGAACTCAGAGACAAGCTTTAATAATTTAGTTCGATTGCAAACATTTAAACTAATAAAGGGAAGCAAGGATATGGCAAGGATACAACAAGAGGAGCGACCTGTTCAGAAGTTGGCGGGTAAAGGATGAGTAGCACTAGACTTGCAGACTCACGAAGGATGAGGTTGTAGTCGACGTCAACTGACAGGGGCGTCTACAGAAGGGACGCCAGAGTGAGAAGGCGACGACGACCTAGTGGCTGGAAGCTGGCGAAGAATGGATCGATGGCGTTGGATGTGTCCCATCGGTGGTTCTAGCAGCACGTGATCGAGAGGCGTTGTCGGCGACAGATCCGGCCGTCGATCTTGACTCCTATGCTTCGCTAAAAACTGCAGGCGACTGGTATGTTTTGGCAAAGGGCAGAAGGAAGGTAGTAGATGGGAAATAGAGTGATGTGCCGGTATTACACACAGAATGGTAATTTCAGTCCTCTAATTACCCGGCTACCTTTCTTCCTCATAGATGAAGGCTTTAATAATGTTGAAGAAATATGCGCAAGAGATCAATGTTAAGGTGTTCAAGCTCATCTCATGTTTTAGTTTCACATTGTAAAATAGGATTTCCTTTCCTCATTCCTCTCATATTTAAGTGTACAAAGTCTTGTATTTGTATCATGGAAAAGTATCAATAAAGTTTCTTCAGTTATTTTCAAGGTTGCTGGAGTTACTCTACATGGTATCTGAGTTCTCGATCCTATACATATTCACACCTCTCTGCGGTTAGACATTTCCTAACCACACCTCTCTTGGCTTCCTGCGGACTCCCTTAGTTTATCCACTGCTCTCCAGCAGACTGTATTTTCTATCTGATGCCCTCTTCAGTGGTTCCACCTCACTCCTTCCCCCCTGATTCTGGTTTTTATAACTTTGCCCACTGACTCGTGGGGCCCAACCTTGCCGCACGGACGCTTTGCTTGATGCGGTCTCCTCTTTTTGCTGCGGTCTCCTGCCCTTGTCGTGCGCTTTGCTTGTCGCGGTTTCCGCAGTTCGCCGCAGTCTTGTTTCTTCCCGCAATTAACGCTCGCCAATTCCCTTCTTCTCTCTTGGCCGCCAGTCGTTGCCTCTTGAACACAAACTTTCAGTCACTACTCCAGACCACAAGCACGCCCTCTCTCCTCAGGACGCCTCTTCAGGCCGCCATCTCTCTGCTCTAGTCCTCTGCTCCAGGTCACCACTCCAGGTCGCCAGCTCTGTACTTGGTCTCTGCTCCAGGTCGTCTGCTCCAGTTCTCTGCTCTGGTCGCAATTACAGGCTGCCATCTCTGCTCTTGTTCTCTGCTCCAGGTCGTTGCCTCATTCTCTTCTCGCTCGCGGCTAGGTTTGCAACTCCAGGCTCCCCTGGCCTCTAGTTCTCCTCGCGACGTCCGTGATTTCCTGCTGTGCTCGTGCGCTCTTCTTCAACTCGCGGCCTCATCGTTTCCCCTCTGCTCGCACCTGCTACAGCCCCTTGTCGTCAGTCCGTCGGGTTCCTCTTTCCATCCCGCCAGATTCTTGCCGACCGTTCTTCCCGCCAGTCCGCAGGGGTGTCACCAGCACCTCCTGCTCATTGCGGCAGGGTTCTTGCGGCTTCTCCTGTCTTACCGCCTCTGGTTAGCGATCATGGATTCTATCACTGCTTCCTCGCTACCTACTCGGGTTGTCGTTCCCCTTCTGGATGTCCGTGATGAGCTCCGGATCACCACCATCTCTCTTATCGGCAAACAGAACTTTGTTGAGTGGGTGCACTCTATGCGTCGCGTCTTGCATACTAAAGGGCTTCTCCACCATCTGACGACGACCACTCCTGCTGTTCCAAATGACAAATGGCTTCGTGAGGATGGCCGTGTCCAATCATGGCTCCACAATTTTATGGACAGAGTCCTACCGCATGACCATGTATCATGAGACAACGATTGCTATGTGGACGAAACTGCAATCCCTTTATTCTTGCCAGAACAGCCTCCAACATTTGTTTGATATTATTACGGACCTTCAGACTCTTGACCTCGGTGTCACATGTGACTTAACTTCTTTTGTTGCGCGCTCCAATACTCTTGTCGAAGTTTGTATACAACATCAACCCCCTACAACGAATTTAGTTGTGCAGCGGGCCCAGAAAGAAGCTGTCAGGATCGCCATGATGATAGCCCGAATTCCACCCCATCTCCACAGCATCCGGGCTCATGTTCTCTCTTCATCCACAACAACTCTCTCAGATGTTTGCTTGATGATCTTGAAGGTCACTCCACCACTTGATGTACCTGGGTCTCCTGCTTTGGCTCTTCTCCAGCATCCCTTCACCGCCCCTTCTGCTCCGACTCGTGGGGGTCGCACCAACACCCAGGGACGGGGCCGTACTGGGCGACCTCGCCCTAAATGCTCTCACTGTGGTCGGGACGGTCACTTTGAGGCCACTTGCTATGACAAGCATGGTCTGCCTCCTCATCTCAATGTCTTTACTGCTATCGAGCCTACCTCCTCCAACCGTGATGACATCATTGCTCTCCGCACCTGGCTCCAACATCTCCAAGGGGTGGTCGCTCGTTCCTATGGTTCTGTTGCGTCAATCTCCAATGAAGGTATCTCCTGTCTCTTCCACAACTCCCAATGGATTGTGGACTCCGGTGCTACCACATTACTCCGCAACAACCATCTCACTACTTGACCTCTGCTTATCCTAAGTTCAACACCATGGCCAATAGTGACACCACCGTGGTCTCGGGCGCTACTGATTTGTCTTTGGCTTTGAATCTTACTCTCTCCTTGATTTTGCATGTTCCGGGCTCACCTTTTAATCTGCTTACTGTTAGCCGCATTACTAACGATCTGGATTGCAGCATCACTTTCTCACCTACAACCTTTGTTGTGCAGGATCGGTGGGCGCAGAGTATCATTGGTAAATGACGTCTATCTAATGGGCTATATCTATTAGATGTTTCTCCTTCTGCTCTCTCCTCCATTACGTCTGTTCATTGGCATCGCCGTCTTGGGCATGCCCCCCTTCTGATTCTCAAGAAAACTCTTCCTGATGTATCTTTTTAAGAGTTTACTTGTAAATCATGTATCTATGACAGACAACATTGTGTATCTTTTTTACCTGATTGTACTCGGAGTGATACTCCTTTTGCTTTAATCCACTCAGATGTTTGGGGCCCATATAAAGTCTCGAGTGTTTATGTCTATCGTTATTTTGTTACATTTATTGATCACTAATTGTGCATGACCTGGTTATATTTACTTTGTGATCGTGCTGAAATTTTCTCTACTTTTCGTGTTTTTATTACTGAGACTCGTACTCGGTTTTATGCAAATATTAAAGTTTTTCGTACAAATAATGCATGTGAATACACTAGTCATACCTTCCCTACAATATGTACTGAGTTTGGAATCATTCATCAAACTTTGTGCATGTATACTCCTCAACAAAATGGTGTGCCCGAGCGAAAAAACCGTCATCTTCTTGACGTGGCTCGATCTCTCATGTTTCAAATGCAGGTTCCTTCTCTATATTGGAACTTCGCGGTCTCTATTGTTTGTCACCTCATCAATTGAATGTCCTCCTCCCTCCTCAACTTTACAACACCATTTAGTCTTCTTTTTCCCTCCAAAAAGCCATTTGCTCTCATAACACGTGTCTTTGGCTATACCTGTTATGTCCATACCCATGATCCCTCCGTTGACAAATTGGCTTCTCGGGCTACCAAATATATGTTTGCTGGCTATTCCCGCACTACGAAAGGCTATGTGTGTTACTCTCCCGACACCCACAAAATGGTTGTTTCGGCGGATGTCACTTTTCTCTAGGACCTGCCTTCCCACTCCTCTTCACCACTTCTACCCCCACTTTACCCCGTCCCACTGTCCCTGTTACATCTCCTCTTTCACTGCTTCTTCCACTATTGTCACCTCCACCTAACCCACCTCTTCGTGTGTACACTCATTGTCCTCCCAAATCTGATGTCCATCCGCAGGTGCCCTCTACCGATGATCTCGTGCGGCCAGCTAATCCAGCCTCCTCCAAGGCTCATCCCTTGGCGAACTGTGTCTCCTTGCATTGCCTCTCTCCGCCTCTTCTCAAATTGACACCGGCTCTTTCCTCCATTTTGAAACCTAACACTTTGCAGGACGATCTTCAACATCCTGGATGGAGTGCTGCTATGGATGAGGAAATGACCGCTGTCTGGGCTAACCAGACTTGATATCTTGTCTCCCTTCCTCCCGGCCAAACCTGTGTCGGATGTAGGTGGGTTAATACCATCAAACGTGCTCTGAATGGTACTGTCAACAGTCTCAAAGCTCGGCTCGTTGCCCGCGGATTCACCCAGCAACAAGGTCTCTACTACGATGAAACCTTCTCACCTGTTGCCAAGATGAATATTGTTCGAGTCTTGATCTCTTTACCTGTTCACCGCCAATGGTCTCTCTATCAGTTGGATGTCAAGAATGTATTTCTCAATGATGATCTTCAAGAAATTGTCCACATGCATCAACCTATCGGGTTTGAGACCACGAGAGAGTCACGTGTTTGTCACCTTAAGAAATCTATCTATGGTTTCAAACAATCTCCTCATGCATGGTTTGACAAATTGACCAAAGTTGTTCAGAATGTTGAATTTACTCGAAGCTCGGCTGATTTCTCTCTTCACCCGTAATCGACCAACTAGCACTGTTATTCTTTTGGTTTACGTTGACGATATCCTAATCACAGGGAATGACTCCTCGGGAATACTGATGATTAAACGACACTTAAACTCTGCATTTCAAACTAAAGATCTGAGGAATTTTTGGTATTTTCTTGGTCTCGAGGTTGCACCTAATTTTGATGGTCCTCTCCTCTCTCAACGAAAATATTGCTTTGATCTTATTCATGATGCTGGCTACTCGGTATGTAAGCATGCTGACACTCCAATGCAAGTCAACCACAATGCACGTCAACCACAATGCAAGTCAACCACAAACTCTGTACTCATGGCTCTGATTCAGATCAGTCACTTCCAAATCCTGAGTACTATCGTCAACTTGTTGGGAAACTGACTTATCTTACTGTGACAAGGCCTAATATTTCCTTCGTTGTTGGAGTTGTTAGTCGGTTTATGCATGCTCCACGGTCCTTTCATTTTCAGGTCGTTGAGCGCATCCTCAGATACTTGAAGACAGTACCTGAACAACGACATTTGTAGAGAAAAGTGGCATCCTCCGAAACCTTGGAAATAATAGGAGAAATGCCAGAAACCTTGGAAAGATCATTATACTATCAGTTTATGTCCAAACTTGGTGCCTATGATTTGTATGTTCTAGTTTGCGAAGGAGTGTTGAAAAAATATGTAAAAGAGCCCAATGTTATGGCCCATATTTAGGCCCATGTCATGTTTTAATCCCACATTGTAAAATAGAATTTTCTTTCCCCTTTCCTCTCCTATTTAAGTGTACAAAGTCTTGTATTTGTATCATGAAAAAGTATCAATAAAGTTTCTCCTCTTATTTCCAAGGTTTTTGGCATTTCTCTACAATTAAGTAGAAATCCTAAATCTTGACCTTGCTTTAAATGCTTTTCCATAAATTAAATTTCCAAATATTAAATTCCCAAATAATTCATTTCCAAACATTTCACTCATGATAATTCCTTTCCAAATAGCTTTTCCTCTTTATTGATATATATATATATACGCCTGTCCAAAAGGCCCGGGCCCAGTGGGCCGGCCCGAGCCCGGCCCGGCGAAAGCCTATTTCGGCCCGACCCGGAAAAAGCTCGGCCCGGGCCGAGACCGGGCTCAGGGCCCTGGTTTTGGGGGCTAGCCCGGCCCGATGCCCGGCCCGGGCCGGGCAAAGCCCAAAAATCGGGCCGACCTGGGCCCGGACCCGGGCCCTGACGAAGCCCGGACCGGGCCCGCAGGCCGGCCCGAACCTGCTGCCAACGGCTCTAAGAACCGTTGGAAATCCAACGGCTTAGAGCCGTTGGAACTGCAGCCAGCAGGGCTGCTGCAGCCCTGCTGGCTGCAGTACTTTGGCCTAGGGCCTAGGCAAAAGCCTAGGCCCTAGGCCATATTAAAAAAAATAAAAATTTTTTATTCAATTTTTTTTTATAAACACCCCCCCCCCCTCTACCCGATCCCCTCTCTCTCTCTTCCACTCACTCTCTCTCTTCCACTCACTTTCTCTCTCTCTTCCACTCTCTCTCTCACTTACTCTCTCCCTCTCTTACTCTCTTACTCTCTCTCGCTGCATGACATCGTCCTCCTCAACGCCGGCGTCGTCGACTCAAAGCACGACCGAAGTGGTGGAGCATAATCGGAGGGCGCCCGTCTGGGAGCATTTCGACAAGGTTAAAGTCGGCGACGAATTCAAGCCGCGGTGCAAGTTGTGTTCAAAGTTGCTAACTCTTACCGGCAACTCAACACTAGCGAGACACGTTAAGTCTTGTTTTGCAAAGCAAGCTTCCGAGTCCAGGCAGGGACAAATATCAGCATCAGGACAAATTTGAACGTACGATCAAGCAAGACAGCGAGACCTACAGGTGAAAAACGTCATCAGACGTGGGTTGCCATTTAGTCACTACGACAACGATGAGACGACGGAGTATATACACGAAAGGCTTCAGCCCAAATATCAACAGGTAAGTAGATCCACTATTAGACGCGACGCACTTAAATTATATTTTGACGCAAAACAAGATTTAATAAAATTTTTTGAAACTTTCGAGGGACGTGTGAGTTTAACGAGCGACGTTTGGAGTAGTAGCGTAAGGGTAGGGTTATCTTATATTTGTATAACGGCTCATTGGATCGATCCCGTTTCATGGGATTTAAATAAGCGCGTAATATGTTTTGAAGCTTTTGAATTTCCGCACACGGGTAAGGCTATATATTCAGTAATTATTAAATGTTTGCGTGAATTTAAAATAAAAGATAAAATAATGAGTATTTCTTTTGATAACGCTACTAATAACAACACCGCAGTAGAGTGGTTAAAACGTGAATTAAAACCAATGCTCAACGGTGCGTTTTTTCACACTCGATGTGTGTGCCACGTTTTAAACTTAGTGGTACAGGATAGTTTAGAAGCTATGGAACCATATGTTGAGAAAATTCGTACTATGCTTAGATTTATTTATTGTACCAAACAGCGAAGTCAAGATTTTCGAAAATTTGTGATCGCACAAGATCAAAAATATTTGAAACCTCAATTTGATATGCATGTAAGATGAAATTCCACATATAAAATGTTAAAAAGAGCGTTTCAACAAAAAACACTTCTTATGGAATATTACACTATGACAAATAATCATAATTTAACTGATAACGATTGAGATGTACTATTTCATTATATGGATTTATTAAAATATTTTTATAGGGCGACTGTTTTTTTATCTGATGTGTATTATCCCACTAGCTCGTTAGTAGTTAAAAATTTTGTAAATATCGCACAAAAACTTAACTATTTTAAGCAACACTCCGGATGGCTTCCTTTAATTGAAGTAATAGAAGAAACTTTTTAAAAATATTATAGAGAAATGCCTCATGCATTTTCATACGCCGCCGCTTTAAACCCGTTATTCACTGTAGACGACGTAGAAAATTTAATAGATGAAATTAACGTTAACTTAGACATAAATATAAGTTTCGATGACGTTGACGACGTTAGTACTACTAAATTTAATTCTATTTTTACCGAATGTTTAAATTATTACGACAACTTATATGGCTCACGACCCCGAGAAGAAATAACACAACCTAGGACAAAAAATTCTTTTACAAATAAAATTTTAGAATTAGCTTCCAGGAAAAAAAACACGCACATCGAGTAGTTTAAACGAATTAGGACTGTATACGAAAACGCAATTTCGTGATTTTATGACTACGGAAGAGATCGAAAACTTTGATATCTTAAAGTGGTGGAAATGTAAAGATAATACCTATCCTATTTTGGCCTATATGGCCCGTGATTTACTAATAATTCAAGCTAGTACAGTAGCTTCGGAGTCCGCTTTTTCTCTTAGTGACAGGATTTTGAACACGCGGAGGAGCCGACTAAATGAAGAATCACTCGAACTATGCATCTGCTACAAGGATTATTTGGATACTACGAATAGGAAGCAACACATTTCAGCGTTGGAGGAGAACTACGAGGAAATTGAAGAGGAGATGGACAACCTGAATTAGTAAAAATGTAAATTTTTTTATTATCATTTAAAATAATAAGTTTCATTTTTTTTCTACTTTTATTTTTTAAAAGTGTAATTTTGTTTTTTAAAATTTCAATATTAATAAAATTTTTTATTCTAATTTTTATTTCAAATTTTTATTTTTTTTAAGTAGTTTTTTTTTCTTAAGAGGGCCCGGCCCGGGCTCGGGCCCCTTCCCGGGGTCAAAGCCCGGGCCCGGGCCCGGCCCGAGCCCAATAAAGAAAGGGCCCGGGCTCGGCCATGTTTGCAAAAGCCCAGGCCCGATCAGGCCCGGTCCGGGCCGGCCCGATCGGGCCTTTTGGGCAGGATTAATATATATATATTGAAATTGAGTTTTTCTCCTATTAAAGTATATGCATCTTTAAATAATTAAGTTTGCATTTATGTCCTAACAATCCAAAATTACCAGACCTTTTATTTAAGGTCACATCGGGCGGTCAAACCGATGAGCTGAAAAACTCAAAACGGGATTGGTGACTAGGAAAATAAAAAACATAGATTATATAAGATAAAAAAATAAGAACAAAAAAGATAACTGATGCATGATGGTATTACGCGTCCTCAGAAGCGACGGAGGTTGCATCAATTCCCCCGGGGTTGACAGAGCTCGACTCCGGAGAGAGTTTGCAAAAATTGGCAACAGAGAGATTGGGCGTCGTTGCTGGTGCTAAATCGGGTGTGGTATGTCGGGGCCTCGACAAGTGGCTCGATGTGCTTCTGAATTTGAAATGGACCAAACCTTATGCAATAAGTAAACACTCAATCTCTCTTTGAAAAGTACAACTCACGGTGACCAACCATGAATTTATAAGGTTCAAAGTTTGCTCACAAACTATTAGCAATGATTTTATGCAATTTTTTATATAATTAATATGAACTTATGGATTTGAATTAATACGTTCATGGAATGGGAGGGGATGTCGGTCAAGTAGGTGGAATAATAAAAACTCAGATAATCTTGAAAGGAGAATTATTAGAGGTGCGATTTTAGAATAATTATATGTGAATTGTGCTTGTGGAAGTACAAGATCTCGTTGCGTTAAATTCACTCCATTTAAACAATTAAGAAGGCCCCTTAGACTTTTATTAACGACCTCAGTCTGTCCATCGATCAGAGGGTGATAAGCGCTAATATACTCGAGTTTAGTTCCTTAACTATTAGATAATACTTCTCAACGTACAGAGCCTTTTTGTCATCATTTTTCCTTAACTTTCTTCAGCCTTTAATATTGCCAGCTTTCCCTGTTTATATAGATTACCAATGTAGTATTTCTATACAATTTATAAGGCATTCCTAAATCACTTATTTTAATCTAATATAACAAATCAAGAGATTTTTTCCAACAATCTTCCCTTATTGGTATTGTAGAAAGGAAATATAAGATGTGATATAATCTTCCTCAAAAGAGCTTTATATAGGAAATACAACAAGACACCCAACACCGATAAGCAGTGTGAGACTAAACTCAATAACACTAAAATACTAATATCTCTAACACTCCCCCTCAAGCTGGAGGGGAAACTTACAGGTTGAACACAACATAAAACGTAAGGTAAAAGAAGGTTGGCAATATGAGACAAAACAGCAGCCACCAAGGCCCAACCACGTGTCACCGTGGATACTACAACCGGGCAAAGGTCACACGACGTTGGTCCACAAACCGACCATTATCACGCTGGATACACTCAGAGCTGAAACTAGGTCAACCAAGTATGTCAAACCATTCCTACCACCAAGCGAAGAAAAGAAACGGGGAGACGCACAACAAACGAAATCAACCCGGGGGCCATGTGTGACTAAGGCGGAAGTCGGGAAAGAGGCATCCGAGTCGCCGTTATCACAAACACTCCCCCTTACGTGGAATACGTGCAAGAAGGCATAGACTATGCCTGTAGGCCGTGACGTACACTCCCCCTCACGTAGACCACGTGCACGTATGGGACCCTCGTCGGGTACATGAACCCAGATCACGTGGAGGAATGCTGAAATAACAAAGAGACGCAAACAATAACACAACAACAACAAACAACTAAAAAAACTACAGTAGCGCCATCAACAATGAGCGAAGGGGGCAGCAGGATCCATATCCCCGACGAGCGGAAAGACAAGGCCAAAAGAAGGTCTGCCGGAGAGCAGCATCGGCAGAGGAGCTCGACCAGAAGATAGGACCAGTGGCCCGCAGCAAAGCAGAGCACAACACCTATGCGGAGAAGAAGCAACAGGGCAGACCTGGCTCTGAAGGAGGAGGCCCAGTAGCAACTGGAGGAGCAGAGGACGGAGCCCTCGTTGACGGGAGAAGCAGCGCGCAGAAGGGACAAGATCCAGAGAGGAGCAGTAACAAGCTCTGGTAAGGTTGCTGATGATGACCAGCGAGGAAGAAGATGTCATTATTGAGTTGAAGATGCCAAGGAAGAAGACGTCGGGATCTCTGATACGATCCAGAGGGGAGTCGACAGGATTAGCGGGATCCAGCGCTGACAAGCGTTGCGCCAGGTGCAACAAGAGAAGAAGAGAAGAAGAGAAGAAGAGAGCTCGATAGGAGAAGATGGAAGCAGACGGAGTCGTCAATGACGCAGGAGGAAGCGGTCAATGACGCCGGCGGAAACAGTCGATGACACTGGCGGAAGCAGCACTTGGCAGGAGCGACGGAAGCAGAGCCGCTCCTGTCGACGGGATTAGCTATCGACTTTGTCGACAGGAGCGGGAGCGGCGGGCGTCTGCCCTAGCAGCTCGCGGAAAAAAAACGGGTCGGGGGGGGGGGGGGGGGAGAATAGTAGCGGACAGCGAAATCGGGAAAAATTATTTTTAGCTTTCAGATCGATGCTTTGATACCATGTAGAAAGAAATGAAATGTGCAATTTATTCTTCCACAAAGGGGCATTATATAGGAAATACAACATGACTCACAACACTGATAGGCGGTGTGAGACTAAACACAATAATACTAAAATACTACTAACTCTAACATGTTTAAAAGCAGATCAAATAACTCAAAAATTGATTATTTTATGACTCACAAAATAGATAAAATAATTTGTAAGTATTGTAAAGTCATACTAGGATAGCGTGATATATATATATTCAGTGACGAGGGTGAGAACATCTGGAGGATTAACAGGAATTTTCTATCATTGTTGGCTTACATCAAGGTTTATCTTTAATCCCTTATCTTTTTACCCTTATCTTAGATGAGCTCACCGGACATATCCAACAAGCAATGTCGTGGTGTTAATTGTTTGCAGATGAAATCATTTTAGTTGAAGAGATGCGCGAGGGTGTAAACGCAAAACTTGAATCTTGGCGAAACACTTTAGAAAAGAAGGGTTTTAGGTTAAACAGGGCAAAGACGGAGTACATGGAGCTTAAATTTAATAGTGCAAGGACGGATAACATCGTTATTAAGTTGGGTGATCAAGACATTTTCGGCAGTGAGTGCTTTAAATATCTTGGAACGATAGTTCAAAAAGATGGAGGTGTTGATAAAGATGTGATACATCGAATCCAATCAGGTTGGTTGAAGTGGAGAGGAGTGTCAGAGATCTTATGCGATCGTAAAGTACCATTAAAACTTAAAGGGAAGTTTTACCATACTGCAATTAGACCAACGATGCTCTATGATTCTGAGTGTGTACATGAGCAAAAAATGAGAGTTGCGGAGATAAGAATATTTAGGTAGACGTGTAGACACACAAGACTGGATAAAATTAGGAATGAATGTATCAGGGATAAGACAGGAGTGACACCAATTTTAGAGAAGATGCGAGAAGCTCAACTAAGATGGTTTGGACATGTATAAAGGAGACTATTAGAGACACCTATTAGGCGTTGTGAGAGTTTAGTCACTAGGCATATTAAACGGGGGAGGGGTATACCAATAAATACTTGGAATGAAAATATAAGGAAAGACATAATGTACTTGGGCATTAGTGAGGTTGTGACTAAAGATAGGTCATAATGGCGACAAAGGAACCATATAGCCGCCCTCACTATAGTTGGATAAAGGCTTAAGTGTTGTTATTGTTGGTGATCTCTCTCTCTCTCTCTCTCTCTCTCTCTCTCTCTCTCTCTCTCTCTCTCTCTTCAACCTTAATTCTCTTCTCTTCTCTGAATTATGTCGACTATCTCAATCTCTGAATAAAGAAGTCTCTCTTATTTTCTTTCTTCTCCTTCTGAAGAATAAGAAAAGATAATTTGAAGTTTGCATCCACTATGTTGAAATCAGGATACAATCAGAACCGGTTGAAGATTGTGTCATGCTATAAAAAAGTTCAAGAATCATCATGTACAAGTTATTGTAAGGAATTTGAGAATCCCCCTTCAACAAATTTAGAAATGTGGTTCTTAGAATCTCCTTACCAAAAGATTCTGTGGTTCTCCAAGTCTCCTTCTCAAAAGAACTTAGTCATTTGTAGGGGAGCATGATTTAGAGAAACCTCTATAATGTTTTTGTGTTGTCTGGATGTCCTACTGTATAGATTAGACGTATATTTCTTTATTTATTTATTATTGTTATATAATTTATGAATGGTGTATTGGACTTGTGATTGTTTCTGCTGAAAAGTTTTAATATTTTATCCACCACCCCCACACCCTCTAGAGTAATTATTCTCAGTCTTTTTCTGCACTTTCAATATTGCTCATTATAGGTAGGAATCTTGTAACTTGGAGCAAGAAACATAATGGTGCGGCAAGATATAGAGCACATTCACAAGGCGTATTTGAGGGATTATGGTTGGAATCAATTCTTCAAGATCTGAGTCTCTACGAAGACAAGTCAATTACTTTTTATTGCGATAACAAAAAAATCATTAATGGCGTGTCAGGGATCTTATGTGATCGTAAAGTACCACTAAAACTTAATGGCGAGTTTTACCGAACTGCAATTAGACCCGCAATGTTGTATGATTTTGAGTGTTGGGCAGTGAATTGTGTGCATGAGCAAAAAATGGGAGTTGCGGAGATGAGAATGCTTGGGTGGATATGTGGACACACAAGACTGAATAAAATTAGGAATGAATGTATCAGGGAGACAAGAGTAGCACCAATTGCAGAGAAGATGCGAGAAGCTCGACTAAGATGGTTTGAACACGTACAAAGGAGACCATTAGAGGCACCATGATGCAGGACGACGTGTAGGGTTTGCGCGTCTGTCGGCTATTTCTAGGAAATCCTAAATGTAAGCAATGAATGATTGTAATTTTGAGCGGGTGTTACACGAACTATGAGAAATTAAGCAACTAGATTTTTGTAAAGCACAATCTTTCTATTTTTGTTTTAAAACGAATTTTATCGAAAAATGGTTCAATTCTAAATTTGGGGAAAGAAACTCACAACTTTTGTTTCGTTCTCCTTGTTGTAGCAAAACGGAAATCATGAACTTCAAATACGTTTCTGTTTGGAGTTTTTGACGTAACGTTTGTTGACAAAATTCGGGTGAAAACCCAACAATGAATCTAAAATCCTAACAGAAAATTTAAACATACCAAAGGAAAAGAAAGAAGCAAGTTACCCGCGGAAAGAGCCGTCTTTCCACAATCGAAGTCGACTGTGATCCCGCGAGGAATTTCCTCGTCACCTTCGATCTCCCGCCCCGAGTTCGGCCGTTGTCGCACACGGGCACCAAGGAGAACTTTCACTCACTCTCACACGAGAGTGGTTCCACGGAATCTTAAACACTCAATAGTGTAAAGAAGCCACAAACTAAACAACCTAATTTCACTCGCTCCCACGCCCAAGGTGGATCCACGAAATCTCAAGCACAAGAGATTATTGTTCCTCTCATCTAATCTCACGGCAGCAACAGGAGCTAAATGTTACCGTTCACTAATTCTAAACTTACACACAAGAAAATCAAAATCATCATTCTTCTTGATGTAGGGGTAGGCTAGTGGTGCTCGGAAGCTAGGACTCTACGTGCACGTGTGAGAGGATATGCGAATGCAATGCTACATGCAATGAAACAGTCGGATAGCAATGACAATTAATTTAAGCAATGAGAATTAACAACACCACGCAGCTAATCAAAATAAAGAAGCAATTAAATAATTTTAGCGATTTGACAACGGCTTCCTCCGCGCGGAGGGCCCAAGCAAGCGGCGGCGATTAATTCCATAAATAAATATTAGCGCAAAAGTACAACAACTACCAAACTATGATCATAGCACAAATATAGATAAACAACCAAGTGCAAATGTCAAATACAAAACACAATACCACGAGATACTCACGATGCAGTGGGCTGATCCGAGGTGGTGGAGAATTTGAGGGACCGGATGCAAAACGGGCGATCGGAGGTGGAACCGGTGGCGAGACGACGGTGACGGTGGCTGCCCTCAGTGGAAAGTGGTGGTAACGGAAGGTAAAACGGCGGATCCGGACACGAATGAGTAGATCCGGGCCGGGGGTGAGTGGATCCGATATTTAGGAGCGGATCCGGGGAAATATGGAAGGTTTGTGCGGTGGAAAACGGATCGGAGGGTGGTAGCACTAGATCAAAATAGATCTAGGGTTTTCGGGGCGGTGGGAAGTGGATCCACGGAGGGAAGGAGGCTGCGGGATTGGTATAGTGCCGGCGGATGAACAGTGCCGGCGGATGAACAGTGCGGGTGAACAGTAATGACGGATGAACAGTGCCAGTGAACAGTGCCCGTGAACAGTTTCGTTGAACAGTGCCCGTGAACAGTGATCATGAACAGTAATTGGCGGTGGGGATTGAGATTTGGGGGTTGTAGGGGATGCGGATGAGGGTTTCGAGGGGGGAGGGAGAAGACTATGGATGGGTATTACCTTGGGGATGAAGAAAACCACCTAGGAGTCGTCACCTAGGGCTCCACGTCGTCGGCACCGGGGAAGGATCGCAGGAATCCGAAAATGAATTCTCCAAATTCTGCAATGCCCCCAAATCAGCCCCCTAGCATCATATTTATAAGAAAACACAAACTAGGGCATCCCCATCAACGGCTATGATTGGCCGGTGGGTTAGCCCTTAAAATACATCAAAATAAACTCAAAAAATATAAAGTAATATAGCGTTTTGACTCGCGCCGATGCTCCGGACGCAATCGCGGAGTCCGATCGTCGATCCGGGCACGCCATATATGGAAAGTTGCCAACAGCCCTGAACGGGCCCAAAACGTGTCCTCGTCTCTGCTCCGCATCAATCTCCCCGGCTTGAAAGAATTCATCTCCCGATGAATAGGGATCAAAATTCTCTCGCTGCATGCCGGGTAAAACTCGAAGAAGTCCACCTGAGGTCGCCCAAGTGTCGTCGCTGGAAAGTGTCCTCGCCAATCAACTCCCCCTGACCGAAAAGATGTCATCTCCGGTGAATGGAGACGGACGTGCTGAAGTCGAAGTCCATGGGCGAATCGATCAAACTCTGCTGCAAGTACCCAAGAGTCACCAACGTCTGTAGTGGGAATGCACTGGTGGAGTCTGGTCTCCATGAAGCTCTCAACGGTCAACTCACGAGTGGCGGATCCCGGTGCGATCAGTGGTGCCTGCGGTGAAACCAAAGAAGACGAGTCCCCGGGTGGGTGGAGGCCAACAATGGGTGAGGACGTATGAGGATGATATGGTAACGACCGTGGGGGTGGGGGTGGCTGGGCATCTCCACTGCTCGGGTCCACATACTCATGAGGCTCATAGTATGGAGTCAGGTCCTCAACATTAAACACGTGGTGAATTCCCATACTGGCCGGGATGTCAAGCCGGTAGGCGTTGGTCCCAATACGACTAATAATGGAATATGGACCTATTCGCCTCGCGCTTAACTTCTTGGCAGGCCCCGAAGGGAGCCTCTCGGGGCGGACTCGCACCATTACCTTCTCGCCTACGTTAAATATCTGCTCTCGCTTTCGCTTATCTGCATGGGCTTTATAATTATCATTGCTTGTTAATATTCGTCGGCGGACCGACTCATGCAAATCATGCAAATGTTGTGCAAATGACTCAGCAGACTCATGCAGGTAATGCAAATGATGCAAAGACAACATGACAGACACAGTACACTCCTTATAGGAAAATCCAATAATTCCTGAGATGTCTCTCAAATGTGGTGGCCTATCAGGAGGTTCTTTCGGTGGAGTATAGACAAACTCATCCTGTGTGTGACGAGCGCTCAGATGACCGTGAGAGACAACTATACTCAAATACGTGCTCGTAAAGAGCCAAATGTGTCTCGGGAAACGTAGCGTATCAGGGGGGTCCCCAGGAGGTGTGTAAGAAAAGTCATCATGAAGGAGACGACCACCTGAGTGAAAATCGTGTGCACTGACTAGAAGTCGTGACTCTAAAATATGGTGAGCGTCCCAGACAAGAAAGAACTCATCGGGTGGCTCAGCAGGTGGCGTGTCCCAAAACTCATCCAGAGTGTGAGGCATCATAAGATAGGTCCTCCCAATATGAGTATACTCAAGTGGACTCAAGGTAGGCCCTACATATGTCATGCTCCACTCAAGGTCCCTTTTCATTGGCAAGGTCAGAAATGATAATGAAAGAGGCGTCATACCTGAGTGGCTCACCTGAGTCTCAACCTTACCAAGATGTGGCGGATCATCAGGAGGCTCAACAGGGGGCTCGTCACTAAGGTCAAGGTCCTCCATGTGAGTACCATCGTAAGGGGTCGTGTTCCCTTGAATGAGTGGCATAGTCACTGTGAGATCAACATCAAGCTCTGGGCTCTCGGTCGTGATGTGACTCGGGGCAATGACAACGGGAGAGCAACATAGACCTACACTCAAGAATGGGTCTGTGGGTGTAGTGTCAAGAATTGGGTCTACGGTGAGGGTGTTAACTAACCCGGTACATGACAAAAGAAGAGATGTGGGTGAGAGACACAAGTCACACAATACTGCAGACTCAATAGGTCGCTCAGGCTCACTCTCACTCGGGGTCGCGGGAGACGGGTCAGAGACAAGAGATAGGTCACTCATTGGGATAAGCATCTCGCTGGGGTGAGAGCAATCCGTATCAGGTACCACTTCCGTCGTGGGTAACAGGACAGTGGTAGACGTCATGGTGACCTCAATATGAGGACTCGTACTGCGGAGACCAAGGTGAGGGTCCAACCGACCAGCTCTGGCGGATCTCAAAGACTGTTCGTAGTGAAGGGCAAGCTGATACGTCTGCTCCAGGGACTTCGAGCTATGATAACCCACCTTAGTACGGATGTCAGATCGAAGCCCAGACCGAAATCTGCAAGTGGTCATGGCTGAATCCTCTCGGATATCGCTCCTCACAACTAACTCATCAAAGCAATCCCTGTAATTAGCGACAGACATGGATTCTTGCTGAAGGAAAAATAATTGGTCGAGCAAGCGATTCCGATATGATGAAGGCAGGTACCTCTGACACAATGTACGCTTCATGTCCACCCAACTAGTGATGCGACAAAGACGGTTTCGCTCGCGGGTCCTCTCAACGCTAGCCCAATATGCTCTCGCCTGATCTAAAAGTTTAAGTTTCGCAAACTTAACGCGACGCTCACCGAATAACTCAAAATAATCAAGATAATACTCAATGTCCACAAGCCAATAACTGAAAGACTCGGGACTCGATGAGCCGTCAAAGGAAGGAGAAACTATACGAAACTGACTCTCAAGATTTCTCTCAAAGTGACGATCCTCATAATAGTCATCCCTAAGGTAATCGGGTCGAGTCGAAGGATCAACACGATCCGCTCGCGTGTAAGGATATGAACGACGACAATCATCATACTGATCGTCTCTGGCGTGGTGAGGTTGTGTCGGTGGGTCGACACGATCTCGAGAAGTGGTGTGCCGCAGACGATAATAATCATCATGATAACGTGAGGATTTCTCTGAAGTTGCTCTATGAGATTGGGTATAGGCAGACTCAGAATGTCTCAAGAGAGGAGAGGAACGACAACGATAATTAGTCATGGATGAAGCTAAAGACTCTATATGACCTACCACTACAAAGCATGCAAATAGCCTAACCTAGGCTCTGATACCAAATGATGTAGGGGTAGGCTAGTGGTGCTCGGAAGCTAGGACTCTACGTGCACGTGTGAGAGGATATGCGAATGCAATGCTACATGCAATGAAACAGTCGGATAGCAACGACAATTAATTTAAGCAATGAGAATTAACAACACCACGCAGCTAATCAAAATAAAGAAGCAATTAAATAATTTTAGCGATTTGACAACGGCTTCCTCCGCGCGGAGGGCCCAAGCAAGCGGCAACGATTAATTCCATAAATAAATATTAGCGCAAAAGTACAACAACTACCAAACTATGATCATAGCACAAATATAGATAAACAACCAAGTGCAAATGTCAAATACAAAACACAATACCACGAGATACTCACGATGCAGTGGGCTGATCCGAGGTGGTGGAGAATTTGAGGGACCGGATGCAAAACGGGCGATCGGAGGTGGAACCGGTGGCGAGACGACGGTGACGGTGGCTGCCCTCAGTGGAAAGTGGTGGTAACGGAAGGTAAAACGACGGATCCGGACACGAATGAGTAGATCCGGGCCGGGGGTGAGTGGATCCGATATTTAGGAGCGGATCCGGGGAAAAATGGAAGGTTTGTGCGGTGGAAAACGGATCGGAGGGTGGTAGCACTAGATCAAAATAGATCTAGGGTTTTCGGGGCGGTGGGAAGTGGATCCACGGAGGGAAGGAGGCTGCGGGATTGGTATAGGGCCGGCGGATGAACAGTGCCGGCGGATGAACAGTGCGGGTGAACAGTAATGACGGATGAACAGTGCCAGTGAACAGTGCCCGTGAACAGTTTCGGTAAACAGTGCCCGTGAACAGTGATCATGAACAGTAATTGGCGGTGGGGATTGAGATTTGGGGGTTGTAGGGGATGCGGATGAGGGTTTCGAGGGGGGAGGGAGAAGACTATGGATGGGTATTACCTTGGGGATGAAGAAAACCACCTAGGAGTCGTCACCTAGGGCTCCACGGCGTCGGCACCGGGGAAGGATCGCAGGAATCCGAAAATGAATTCTCCAAATTCTGCAATGCCCCCAAATCAGCCCCCTAGCATCATATTTATAAGAAAACACAAACTAGGGCATCCCCATCAACGGCTATGATTGGCCGGTGGGTTAGCCCTTAAAATACATCAAAATAAACTCAAAAAATATAAAGTAATATAGCGTTTTGACTCGCGCCGATGCTCCGGAGGCAATCGCGGAGTCCGATCGTCGATCCGGGCACGCCATATATGGAAAGTTGCCAACAGCCCTGAACGGGCCCAAAACGTGTCCTCGTCTCTGCTCCGCATCACTTCTTCTCTACGGGAAGCTAGAGACAAACATCAAATCTCTCATCCACAACATTTGAGCTCAAAAAAAAATCAAAACATCACCAACGACAGCAACTGTACATCATTTCTCATGAATCACACGAACTGCACATTTCAACATTCCACCAACAACTTCTCAACTGAATCAAAACTCAACAGAACATGGTTCAAAACAGTAATAACAAACTTACTGTTCATCATCTCTCCCAACTCTCAAACAGGAAAACTAAACACAGTAAACTCTAGTTTCCTATATCAACAACATTCAGCCACTCTAACACTCCACAACCACAGAACCCCTCTCATGGAAGCAAGAAACACAAGCATTCAATCTCAATAAATTCATCCAACCTTACAGAATACATACTTGTCCTTCTATAGGGAATCAAAAACACAAACAAACAAAAAAACCACCCAAACCGTCGGTTGTGTGGAAGAATGCTCCTGGCAGAACATAGTGGCCGGGAATGGGGAAATCATGGCCAAAACAATCGGAGAAGCGGCGCCCTGCCCTGCGAAGCTTAGACTTGGCTGGATCATGGGGAGAACATGCGCGGAGCTTCTCCTAGAGCAGCGTATTTGTCGGATACGGTGCGGCTGCCGAGCCCTAGCGGGCGGATGAAATCTGGACCCGCCATCCCTACGGCTCTATATCGGAGAGAAAGAAGAACTGGTGGGTTTTTTTGCCTTTCCTGGTTAGAGGGGAGCAGCTGGACCGGCCATTTGGGAGCGTCTTCATTCATTATATATATAAAGCAATATACATATCTTGAGCCACACCATACTTTAAATTTTGACCATTGGATCTCATCAAATAAATCCTATCCCTACATGAGAGAGAGGGGGAGGAGAGAGAGGGGGGGGGAGAGAATATGAGAAAGATGGCGAAAGGGAGCGGAGGGGAGAAAGGGGCGGAGAGAGAGGGGGAGGAGAGAGAGGGAGAGAGAAAGGGAAAGAATAGAAATAGAAAGAGGGCGAGAAATTAATGTTTTTACGTCAAAACGTAAATTTTTTTATAAAATAAAAATTGTAATATCGATTTATATTTTTATACGGTCATTTTGAGTACTCATATGTATATATTGCGGGCGTTGCCCGCCTTGATGCGGGCGCAGCCCGCAACGAAGCATGAGCACGGACGAAGCCCATGCGGAGGCATGTGAAGCTCGTGCGGAGGCGGGCGAAGCCCGCCTGGATGCGGCCGAAGGCCGCCCGAGAGCATCGAGCACTGGCGTAGCCCGTGCGAAGATGCTCGCGTGTGTATATATATATATATATATATATATATATATATATATATATATATATATATATATATACACACACACGCGAGCATCTTCGCACGGGCTACGCCCGTGCTCGATGCTCTCGGGCGGCCTTCGGCCGCATCCAGGCGGTCTTCGTCCGCCTCTGAACGGGCTTCTCCAGTGCTCGATGCGTCGTTGCGGGATGCGCCCGCATCAAAACGGGATACACACACACTTCAAGACGGCAGTGCCCGCAATATGTACATATGAGTAATCAAAATGACCGTAAAAAAATATAAATCAATATTACAATTTTTATTTTATAAAAAAATTACGTTTTGTCGTAAAAACATTAATTTCACACAATCTTTCTCCATCTCTCTCCCTTTCTCTCCCCCTCCCCCCCCCCTCTCTCCTCCCCTCTATCTCTCTCTCTCCCAACTCTCTCCCCATCTCATGCTCTCTCTCATGATCCAATGGCTCTTGTTTGATCTATGGTGTGCCTCCAAATACCTATATTGCTTTATATAATAAGATATATACACACGAGCATCTTTGCACGGGCTACGCCCGTGCTCGATGCTCTTGGGCGGCCTTCGACCGCATCTAGGGGGGCTTCGCCTGCCTTCGAATGGGCTTCGCCCGCTTCTGAACAGGCTTCTCCCGTGCTCGATGCGTCGTTGCGGGCTGCGCCCGCATCAAAGCGGGATGCACCCACATCAAGACGGGCAGTGCCCGCAATATATACATATGAGTACTCAAAATGATCGTAAAAAAATATAAATCAATATTACAATTTTTATTTTATAAAAAAAATTTACGTTTTGTCGTAAAAACATTAATTTCACGCAATCTTTATCTCCCTCTTCTTTCTCTCTCTTCCTCATCTCTCTCCCTTTCTCTCTCCCTCTCTCCTCCCCCTCTCTCTGCCCCCTTTCTCATCTCCCTTCCCCATCTCTCTCCCTTTCTCTCTCCCTCTCTCTCTCTCTCCCCCTGCTCTCTCTCTCCCAACTCTCTCCCCCCATCTCATGTTTTCTCTCATGATCCAATGGCTCTTGTTTGTTCTATGGTGTGCCTCCAAATACCTATATTGCTTTATATAATAAGATATATATATTGTTGGGTCCATTGATCTCAATGTTCCAGATTTGAAGAAGTCCTACTTGACAATGGTATACACATGTGTGTAATCTAACAGTTGTCACAAGCTCTATTTGTGCAGGATGTTCTTTGGAACAAGTTTAGACAGGTTGTCTAAGTGATTATGACAGGTAGTCACAAGGTAGAGAGGTGGAGAGACAGAAATCTGTCTAAGTCCACAGGCATTTAGTGAATACAGCTCATTCAACGCCAGATGTCAAAAAGCGCCAAGTAAGGTGTGGACAGTCAAAGCCCAGCATTGGCATGACAGAAAATCCACTAAGTACGGAAGCATTGAGTGATTACAGCTCACTCAACGCCAGAAAAGAAAGCGTCGTGTGATGTCAAAGCTCAAGAAGAGATAGACAAAAAAATCTGTCTAAGTCCAGATGCGTCGAGTGAAGACAGCTCACTCGACGCATAAAGAAAGAAGCGTTGAGTCAAGCGCAAGCAGACAACAATTGAAGATTTTGTCAAAAATTCTGGCTAAGTCCATAAGCGTTGAGTGAGGACAGCTCACTCAACGCACTCAACGCACTCAACGCACTCAGCAAGCAGGCAAACTTCAGAGAAGCGGCTAAGGACAAAAGCGTTGAGTGATGAAGGCTTACTCAACGCTCTCAACGCCTGACAATGCAGAAGAAATTGGTCAAGTCTAGAGGCGTTGAGTGAAGCCAGTTAACTCAACGCACTCAACGCCTAAAAAGGCAGAAGAATTGGCTAAGTCCAGAAGCGTCAAGTGAAAGCTATTCACTCAACACACTCAACGATTGGAAGTGTAAAGTAATGGAGTAAGAGTTTTGGCGTTGAGTGAAGGTCATTCACTCAACGCACTCAACGCCTGTATTGAACATGAAAATTTGGCTGAGTCCACAGATGCTGACGTCTGCAAAAGTAAACAGAATTCAAATTAGTTGCGGGAAGCTACAGTAGACGACAAACGGCGCCTCAGGTCTACAGTATGACTTTTTCTGTAAAAGTAGAGTTGCAATCAACAACTACAGTGGGGCCCACGACTCAAATAGCCGTTGAACGACGGAAGATAAAAGGGACAAGATTGGTAGATGGAACTTAACTTTTAGGGTTTTTTCATTTTGAAAATAGAAGACTGAACTTCATCTTCCTCGTCATTGTTGCCGAGCATGAAGCCTAAAAGTTCAACCAGCTATTCCAAAAGTTCCAGCAAGCTAGTTGTAGCTAATTTCTTCTGCTACAACAAGTTCAGATAAGATTCTGATAAATAAGGAGCAGAGTCATCTAATTTCTACATTCCAGGTTAGCTGATTGAAGAGCAAATCAACAACAAGATCAGAAACTTGTTTCTGAATTACTTCCAACACAAGCAACAGTTTACTAAAGATCAAATTTCTTGTTGCTGAGAAGAGATTAGGGCTGAGTCCACTCAACTAAGCAGTAGACTCAGAGAACTTCTCTGGAGTCAAATCAACACCAACCAAAACTCTTTCTTTTGTAGGATCTTAACAGATCTGAGTGTAGGCCTGATTTATAAAGGCTGGGGTAGGATCCAAATGTGGATCTGAGTTGTAGGACAGTTTTGTCTGGGCTGTAGGAGAGTCATTCTCTCTGAGTGTAGGACCTTTGGGTTTGAGATAAGATCCAGCTTTAGATCTGAGGTAGGGCTTTTGAGCCCGAGTTATAGGAGAGTTATTCTCTCTGAGTGTAGGACCTTTGGGTCTGAGATAAGATCCATATTTGGATCTGAGTTTTAGGGCTAAACCTACATAGCCTGAGCTGTAGGACTTGTGTTCAAGTCTGAGGTAGGTGATCTTTGGATCACTAAGTTGTAGGGCTTTGTGTCTGAGTAGTAGGTCATGGAGGAGACTGAGAGATTCTGTGAGATCTGTATTGTAAGCTCTAAGGAGATGAGAATTGAAGAAGCGCCTTGTCTAACAAGCTGTTAGAAAGGTGCGAGGGATAGTGGATGTACCCATAATATGTGGAACCACTATAAATCTTGTGTGTGTTGTGTGATTGTCTTGAAAGCAAGCTAACTCACAACACACTAAGTTAAAGATAGTCATAAAAGACTAGTGAACATATTCACCCCCTCTAGGTGTATATATATCTTTGAAACTAAAAACTTTCAAATGGTATCAGAGAAAGGTTGCTCAAAAAGAACATAACAGTCTGAGTTGATCTCTAAGGATAGCTAAAAGGTTTATACTTATGGGTTCAGCAGTGAACCATAAGGGGTGGAGCTCAATGAAGCTTCAAGTCTGCAGAAAGGAAAGGACCTTCATTACAAAGAAGGAGAAGAGCTAGAGTCAAAGTGACTCATCTTCCTCAGAGTCTGAAGATGAAGAAGCCTTAATTAGGCTGCTTACTGCTATTGCAGATAAAGCTGAAGACTATCCTGCTGCTAGGATAGGGATCAGGGCCCCTCTGTCACATTCAGACAGTGACTCAGAGGAGGATGATGACGAGGATGAAGATGCCAACAGCTGCTATGGGTTGATGACCATGTCAGATGAAGAATCCTGCCAGCATCAGCCTGGTCCAGACAAGGTACACTCTCTATCTAGTTCTTCCTCTAAGACTAGCTATGAGACTAGTCCAGATTCTGATTTATGCTCATCCAGTGATGAAGATGACATCATCTGAGGAATTTGTCAACCAATTGATTGACAAGTATGATGCCCTACTGAATGTTTTCAAAAGAAGAAAGAAGTTGTCCAAGAAGTGGGTTGAGGAGATTATCTCCCTACAGCTATAGCTGCCTCCTAGCAGTCAGAGCCAGCATCCTTACTGGATCAGAAAGTGAGGGAAGTCAGCGAACTACAGGTCATCTCAATCATCCAGATTGAGACTATAAGTCAGAAGGACAAGATCATAAGCATATCGAGGTTGATTGCCACTTCATTAGAGAGGAGATTTTGAAAAATTAGATTTGCACTCCGTTTGTTACCACCAAGAGATAACTAGATGATTTCTTCACCAAGCCAGTTACTCCTTTCGAGGAGGATTGTGGCTAGTTTTTCAAAACCCAAAATAGTATTCCCACGGATTGATTCTTTCACCTCTCAAAAAGATAAGAGCGGTTTAGAGTCTAAGTGGAATTCTAGAGTTGTCCATTCCAAAGGGAAAGACAAATCTCCTGTAGTACATCCATGAATGTTGGTGTTGTGGCAAAGTGGGCCACTTTGCCATAGATTGTTGGCAAAAACCTAGTGTGTCAAGGGCAAGTCTTCATGACAGGACTGCTGTAGGTAGACATGTGCATTTTTATACTAACAAGAACCTAGAACCCAATTCATTTTGGGGTCCTAAGGTATTCTAATTTGTTTTGCAGGATAGTCCAAGTGTCCATACCCCCATGTGGTATTTGGACAGAAGTTATTCCAGGCATAAGATTGGAATAAGGTGTTATCTTAAGGATCATACTCCAGTGAGGGATGCACCTAAGATCTGTAGTTGTGATGTTGCAGGTGGATATAGATCATCAAGGATACTCCTTCTAATGCCCATAAGGAAAAGGATGTTGTGTGCATTCCTGAAGAAGGATAAAGTACACAGGTCCTTGATAAAGACCTTCAAGTGGCATCTGTCTGGATAATCAGACTAGCAAAATCCAGCCATTGAAGCTCTAAGATGTCTGACTGGTGGGACAAAATGCTGATGCCATCTCAGCAAAATTGTGAGGAGAAGAACAAGCAGGCTTTACCCATCACAGAGTAAAATACAGGATGCCTCTCTTCTAAGTGTAGTAAGAAAGAGGCACATGATCATCAGCTGATGAGTCTTTCAAATGGTATCTTCAGCTGAAATGACTTTCAAGTGGTATCAGCTGTCTGAAGAAACAATAAGAGAGATGTATGCTCCGGTTTCAGTATCATCTGAACCTGCAGAAAAGAATGTCCAAGATTTGTGCAAATACTGGGGGAGACTGACAAGCTAGATACTCCTGTTGAGGGGGAGCTAGTACAGTATGGTATACTGGACAAGCTTGAGTCTTACCTAGAGAATTGATGTCAAGAAATCTCCAGCACCAAATAGATCAGAAGAATACTGCTACTGATCAGATAGCTAGAGCCAGAGGCAAATCTATTGCTAAAGAGGAGGAAAAGATCTGGCTCTGCAAGAGGAGACTTTGCAGGGTGCAAGAAAATTATTGTGCACAGTTGTTGTGGATTCAGCATCAGCTCCAGGTGTACAATATAAAGATAAGTAATATCTATTTGTATTGTGAGTCAAATAGTGCAATCTTCATTGCTAAGAATCTTGTTTCTTACAGCAAGACTAAGCATATGGAGATAATTTATCTTTTTATTAGAGAGCGGGTGGAGAAGGAAGACATTAGTCTTAAATGACAAACAAGTGACTCACTTACTGAGCCACTAGATGAAATTAAATTCAATACCTTCAAATTTGAATTGAGAATGTTGAATTCGTTTCAGCTTCAGTAGCTCTCTATGCTATATTTTGTTCATTTTGTTGCAGATTAATCTAATCCCTACAGGACGGGATAGTCAACTTAGACTAAGTATAAAAGATTGTCTGTCTGCGACTAAGTGTCGGGATTTAATCCCAGCCGTTGATCAAAGTCTTAATATCAAACAGGTACACGACTCTCCACCTTCTAAAAATAAAATCACTATAAATAGAAGGATAGGTGCATAAGACAAAATATATTGTTCTTTGCCCTTCTCTGCCCGATTCCGTCGAGACGACGGAACAGTTTCACTTGTTTTCAGAAATTCGCGAGAGAGATGGCTCCTAAAGGTCTAGATTCCCTATTTGAAGGCTCGGAACTAGTTCGCAATGGATTCACAGATGCACCAGAGGAGGTGCAGTTCGTTCTCCGCCTGCTCCAGGTATCTGACCTAGAATTTGTTCTATCAGAGCCCTGCTTGTTGTGGAAGCGGGAGGTTCTGAAGTTGTTCCCCAATGCTAAGGTCGACGCATCCACCAACAAACTCAAGATAGTTATCAATGGAAATAAGATCAAGATAACTCCAAGGCGGTTGAGCAAGGCGCTGCAGTTGCCTAAGTTCTCAGAAACAGATGAGGAAGAAGACCCGATGCAGTCTGATGTCAAATCAACAATGAAGTGGTGTGGTCTATCTAAACACACCACCGGCTCAATTCTCAGAAAGGAACTAAACTTACAAGGTAAGTTCCGATATCATTGGGAAGACAATGTTGTGCAAGACAGGCTCCCATGATAAAATTTCTAAGAAGATGTTTGAACTCATGGTCAGAGTAATTCTCTCCAAAAGGGCAGATTGGGGACAAATTCTGTTTAACAGAAGAATGGAGTGCATGGCTGAGCAAAATTTGGGAAGAATTCTCTCCTTGTTTCTGCTAAACAGTGTTCCAAGGATCCTCAACATGAGATTAGGAACCAAGATCCATCATATGAGAAAGATAGATATAAAGATGCTGGACAGATGGGACCGGGTCTTTCAGTCCCATGGCCAGTCTGTTGCAAAGAAGAAAAAGAGACAAGTTCCAGTACTAGAAGAAAGCACCACCAGCAGTTCATCTGAACAACATGAGGAAGAGCCTCATGATCCTAACCTGACTGACTCTACTGTGGAGGTCAGGAAGGACATGAGCGCTCAAGTCTCCATTTCATCTGAACAAGCTCCACAAACTCAGTTGAGCCGGTATCATTCTGAAGCAGCTCCAGATGTAGACAAGCCAACAGCTGAGGAAGCTGGCCAAGTGGCAGAAGAGATTGTCAACAAAATATCTGTTGTAATGGAGGGGGAGACCTCCAAGTCCCCAGCTGCTACTGATGATGTATCTGCACCAACATCCCAAGATCTTCATGATGGAAACAGTCCTCAGAGTGAGTGGGATACAAATCAGAATCAAGTAATGGAGAATGTAGTTTCTGAGGGGGAGAAATTCCAGTGTCCTCCAGAAGTAAATCAGGATACTGAGAATGGAGTATTTGTTGTTGCTGCTGCTGATCTACATGTCACTGAGGACATGACAGCAGTTGAGGGGGAGCTTCACTCTGAACTCCCTGCTCATGATCAGGTATATGAGATAGATTCATCTGTGTTAGAGAAAGAGCGAAATGCTCTTGAGATTCCTCAAAGAGCTCAATCCTCTGCATGCACATTCGATGACTCTGATCACAGGGCAGAGGTCAGGCCAGTGCAAGAAACCTTCTGTGATGAAGGCACTTCAGCAAGAATTGATTAGATGCCACCTGTCTTTCTGGCTCAGCTGAGAGGCTTACTGGATGAGCAAAGAAGAACTTTGGAAAATTTCGTTGATGATGCCATCAAAAACATCAGAAATGAGTTGTCCACAGAGATTAAGTCCACCAAGTTCGAGGTAAATCTGCTGAAGACCGAGAAAATAAAATTCTTCACAAGAGCAGCACCTGATGTTGATTATACAATGGATAAACTGGATGAGTTAGGCAACACTGTGAATACAGTAATAGAAAATCAGAACATTACTGCTGGCAACATGATTGTTGTTCATGATGCAAACAAGGTATTGTTGGAACGCAAAAGACTGCTATTTGTACCAAGATGGATGTTTGTACAAAGTTATTGGATGATCACATGCTAGAGGTGAAGAACCAGGTTACTGCAGGAGTAAATTATCTGGAATCTGAAAGAAACAAAACCAGCATCTCCCAGACTGAGACAATTTGTGCAGAAGTCAAAAAGGGGTAGAAGGAGACAATAAGAACAAACACAGAAAATGTCGTCTGGGCAACAAATGTTATAAGGGGATCATTTGGTATAGATCCAGTCTTTTATGACAACATTCCCATGTTCCCAATTCAAGTTCAAGAGGCACTACATCAGGGACAGATGACCGTGCAAGATGATCAATTTCAGTATGTTAGCCAGTACCAGGATGATCAAGGTGCAGAACAGACCAATGCTCAGTATACTGAAGCTGGTGCACAGTGGGGTGAACAATCTATAGCTGCTGACATTCCTACATTTAGCCCCACTGCTGACCAAGATCTGAAATCAAAAGAAAAATCTGTTGTTGAAGAGGAGGAAGTTGTCAGATTAAGCAAGAAAAGGTATAGAGAGCAGATGGAAGCCAGATCGGACTTTGAACAATGGAGCCCCGAATCCAGGACTATCATTTTGTCAGTCTGAGATCAGATCAAGTCCAATAAGACAGAAAGGGGAAAACTTTACAGCTCGCAAGAGTGGGACAAGATGGAAAAGAGTGAAGCCAGCAGAAGGAGATTCAGGAGAGACTTAAAGGCAGGTGCATTGCCACCTAATGTTGTGGAACCTGTAAAGTACATTCCAAATCCCTTCAGCTACTTCCTAAGGCAGAAAGAAAAGAAGAAAGAAGATAAAGCTGACTGTGCTGCAAAGAAGCCCAGGAGCAGTGGAATAGTTATAAGGGAACCTGATACATAAAAGTGTTTCTTGTACATCTTTAGGGCTAAAGGATGTGTAGTTTTGTTTTATGCACAACTCTAAAACAATTACTCCTTCTAGTTAATGAATATCTTTTTAGTTAAATGGATGTTCATTATTTTTGTGTTATGCATGATGTTTACATTATATTTATGTTGCATATGTGTGTGGGTGTATATCATTATCTTAGGTTTTCACTTATTCAAATAGAGAGAGATTGTTGGGTCCATTGATCTCAATGTTCCAGATTTGAAGAAGTCCTACTTAACAATGGTATACACATGTGTGTAATCTAACAGTTGTCACAAGTTCTATTTGTGCAGGATGTTTCTTGGAACAAGTTTAGACGGGTTGTCTAAGTGATTGTGATAGGTTGTCACAAGGTAGAGAGGTGGAGAGACAGAAATCTGTCTAAGTCCACAGGCGTTGAGTGAATACAGCTCACTCAACGCCAGATGCCAAAAAGCACCGAGTAAGGTGTGGACAGTCAAAGCCCAGCATTGGCATGACAGAAAATCGACTAAGTTCAGAAGCGTCGAGTGATTACAGCTCACTCAACGCCAGAGAAGAAAGTGTTGTGTGATGTCAAAGCTCAAGAAGATATGGACAGAAAAATTTGTCTAAGTACAGATGCGTCAAGTGAAAACAGCTCACTCGGCGCCTGAAGAAAGAAGCGTTGAGTCAAGCTCAAGCAAACAGCAATTGAAGATTTTGTCAAGATTTCTGGCTAAGTCCAGAAGCGTTGAGTGAGGACAGCTCACTCAACGCACTCAACGCCTCAGCAAGCTGGCAGACTTCAGAGAAGCGGCTAAGGACAAAAGCGTTGAGTGATGAAGGCTCACTCAACGCTCTCAACGCCTGGCAATGCAGAAGAAATTGGCCAAGTCCAGAGGCATTGAGTGAAGTCAGTTCACTCAACGTCTAAACAAGGCAGAAAAATTGGGTAAGTCTAGAAACGTTGAGTGAAGGCTATTCATTCAACGCACTTAACGCCTGGAAGTGCAAAGTAATATACTAAAGGTTTTGGCGTTGAGTGAAGGTCATTCACTCAACGCACTCAACGCCTGAATTGAACATGGAAATTTGACTAAGTCCATAGATGTTGACGTCAGCAAAAGTCAATAAAAGTCAACAGAATTCAAATTAGTTGCGGGAAGCTACAACAAACGACAAACGGCGCCGCAGGTCTACAGTATGACTTTTCTGTAAAAGTAGAGTTGCAGCCAACAACTACAGTGGGGCCCACGGCTCAAATAGCCGTTGAACGGCGGAAGATAAAAGGGACAAGATCGGTAGATGGAACTTAACTTTTAGGGTTTTATTCATTTTGAAAAGAGACGACTGAACTTCATCTTACTCGTCATTGTTGCCGAGCTTGAAGCCTAAAAGTTCAGCCAGCTAATCCAAAAGTTCCAGCAAGTTAGTTGTAGCTAATTTTTTCTGCTACAGCAAGTTCAGATAAGGTTATGATAAAGAAGGAGCAGAGTCATCTGGTTTCTGCATTCCAGGTTAGTTGATTAAAGAGCAAATCAACAACAAGATCAGAAACTTGTTTCTGAGTTACTTCCAGCACAAGCAGCAGTTTACTGAAGATCAAATTTCTTGTTGTTGAGAAGAGGTTAGGGCTGAGTCAACTCAGCTCAGAAAGTAGTAGACTCAGAGAACTTCTCTGGAGTCAAATCAACACCAACCAAAACTCTTTCTTTTGTAGGATCTTAACAGATCTGAGTGTAGGCTTGATTTATAAAGGCTGAGATAGGATCGAAGTGTGGATCTGAATTGTAGGGCAGTTTTGCCTGAGCTGTAGGAGAGTTATTCTCTCTGATTGTAGCACATTTGGGTCTGAGGTAGGATCCAGCTTTGGATCTGAGGTAGGGATTTTGAGCCTAAGTTGTAGGAGAGTCATTCTCTCTGAGTGTAGGACCTTTGGGTCTGAGGTAGGATCCAGATTTGGATCTGAGTTGTATGGCTAAACATCCATAACCTGAGCTGTAGGACTTGTGTTCAAGTCTGAGATAGGTGATCTTTGGATCACTGAGTTGTAGGGCTTTGTACCTAAATTGTAGGTCTTGTAGGAGATTGAGAGATCCCGCGGGATCTGTGTTGTAAGCTCTAAGGAGCCGAGAATTGGAGAAGTGCCTTGTCAAACAAGTTGTTAGAAAGGTGGGAGGGACAGTAGACGTACTCATAATCTGGGGAACCACTATAAATCTTGTGTGTGTTGTGTTATTGTCTTGAAAGCAAGCTAACAAAGCTAACTCACAAAACAGTAAGTTAAAGACAGTCATAAAAGACTAGTAAACCTATTCACCCCCCTCTAGGTATTTAGCTATCCTTGAAACTAAAGACTTTCATATATATATATATATATATTCATACACATTTAACAGATACTTTATACTTTGTCTATATGTTATATATATATATATATATATATATATATTTATATGTAAAATATATATGTATATATTTCCACACACAAGCAAATTGCAAATTACACAAATTAAAATAACAAATAAAATATGCTCAGAGCGGTAGTGCTGTAGAACATCAACATCCATGCGTTGTAACTCCTCGGCCAAGAACCAACTGGTTTTGGTCTCTGGTCTACCGTGCCAACGAACCAAGTATAGCTGAAAACCACCATCAGTAGTGATCACTGTCTCATCGTCCAATATCTCCATAGGAACTAAAACCTGTCGTGGAAGTTTGTCAGCAGCTCTGGGAACTCGTAAAAAAGAATTTTCTGGTGTCTCATGTTCAGCCTGAAAACTGTAAGTGGAAAATGGTGAAACTGCGGGTGGTGTGTCAGTAGTGGAATGAAAATCAGTGTATCCTGAATGTGGCTCCTCACTAGCACTCACCAACACAAAAGAATTAAATGGAGGAGAAGACAAGGGAAAATCTAAAGATTCATGCGGCTAATCGTAGAATACAGTCAAATCGGCTACGTTAAAAACATGATTTGCTCCCTAAACGGAAGACATCTCAAGTTCATACGCATTTCGCTCAATCCGTTTTACTACACGAAAGAGTCCAGTTTTACGGTCAGCTAGCTTCTTTACGGTACCCAATGGTAACCATTTTGGATTTAGCCGAAACATAACCAAGTCATCCACTTTAAAACTAGTAGCTCTTTTGTGTTTGTTAGCTTGAGTTGCGTATAGATCATAAGTACTATGCAACCTCCGCTCAATCTTTTTATGCAAACCATGCAAATGCAATGCATACTCATATGCAAACTGACTAGTCCTAAAAGTGGGTGGTAGTGGTGTTAAATCTAGCGGCACTCGTGCAGTGTGACCATGAACAACCTCATTAGGTGATAAATCCATGGATCTATTCTTCGAATTATTATATGTCAACTGAGCGTGCGGAAGAATTAGATCTCAATTTCCATGGTGATCTTCTACCAAACAACGTAGTAAATTTCCTAAACTCCTATTCACAACCTCAGTTTGACCGTTGTTCTGTGGATGATAGGCGGTCGAAAATAGAAGTTTAGTCCCTAATAATCTCCGAAGCGACTTCCAAAAGTAGCTGGTGAACTTAACGTCTCCATCGGTAACGATAGTTTTAGGTATTCCTCGGTGTGCGACAACCTCTTTATAATAAATGTAGGCTATATGAGAGGCGTCATCAGTTTTGTTGCAGGGGATGAAATACGTCATTTTAGAGAATTGATCAATCACTACAAGAATGGAAACGTGTTTCCTAAAAGTGTGCGGCAACCCAAGTACAAAATCCATGCTAAAATCATCCCAAGGAATGTTGGGCACCGGTAAAGGTGTATACAATCCAGCGGGCTGTTTATTGCTCTTCGCTACCTGACAAGTGCGACAGTTACTGACAATCTGTGCGATAACTCGCTTCATCTCGGGCCAATAGAATCGCTCTTCTACTAAGACTATGGTCTTATCACGTCCAAAGTGTCCACCAAAGCCTCCTCCGTGTAATTCTCATACAATGAAGTTTCGCAACGATGCGCGGGGAATACACAAACGGGACCCACAAAACAAATATCCGTCCCGAATAAGATAATCGGTCTCATCGTGAAACGGATCTGCATGTATCACATCGTAAATACCGCTAAAATCGGGACAACTGGAATAGTTGTCTTTGATACAGTCAAATCATATCGCATGAGTGCACATCTGCGATAATACGAGGGTGACTCGATTAAGGGCATCAGCAACCCTATTCTCCGTTCCCTTACAATGCTTGAGAACGAAGGTGTACTCTTGTAAATAAGATACTCAGTTCGCATGTCGAGGGTTCAACCTCTGTTGCGAATTGATATATCGTAATGCATGATGATCAGAGTGGAAGACAAACTTCTTGGGTAATAAATAATGCCTCCAGTGACGTAACATCTGCACAATCACATAAAACTCGCGCTCGTAGTTGGAATAATTCAGCTTTGGGCCTGAAAGCTTTTCACTGAAAAATCAAACCGGGTGACCCTCTTGACTAAGTACACCTCCTATCCCAACTCCTGATGAGGCATCACAGGATACCTCGAACACTTGACTGAAATTAGGGAGTCTAAAACAGGTGCAGTAGACATCTTATCCTTGATAATCGCAAAAGCTCTATCTGTCGATGACGTCCACTGTAAACTTCCCTTCTTCGTACACTCAGTGATGAGTGTCATAATCGTACTGAAGTTCTTAATGAATCGACGATAAAATGTGGTTAGTTCATGAAAACTACAGACATCCTGAATGTTATAAGGGGTAGGTCACTCACGAATCGCTCGAACTTTCTTGGGATCCACAGTGATACCAGCGGAGCTCACTATATATCCAAAAAAGATAACAGACTCAGCCATAAAAAAACATTTCTTCAAGTTGATATACAGTCGTTCAGCTCGCAGGAGCTCAAATATAGTACGTGAGTGAGTCTGATGCTCACTCTCAGTCCGACTATAGATCAAAATGTCGTCGAAATAAACTACTACGAACTTCCCAATATAAGGTCTAATGACCTGGGTCATCATCCGAGCGAAAGTACTAGGGGCATTTGATAAACCAAAGAACATCACAAGCCACTCATAAAGGTCATCCTTCGACTTGAAGGCATTCTTCCACTCGTCTCCTTCGTGTATACGAATCTGATGATAACCGCTACGAAGGTAGATCTTAGAGAAGATCGTGGCTCCAGTCAACATGTCCAGCATGTCATCTAGTCAGGGTACCGGGAATCGATATTTCACATTGATCTTGTTGACAGCACGACTGTCAACGCACATACGCCAAGTACCATCCTTTTTCCGGGCAAGGAGGGCAGCCACCGCAAATGGACTAAGGCTATGACGAATAAAGCCTCTGTCTAAAAGCACTTGATCTACTTCTGCAGCTCCTCATGGGCGGTAGGATTCAATCGGTAATGCAGTAAATATGGGAGGGAAGATCCAGGAACAATATTCATCGCGTGCTAAATACATCTCATGGGAGGTAACTCGGCCGGAAGCTCATCAGGGTATATATCCTGGAACTCCTCTAAGAGTCTCCTAGCAGGTATAAGAATAGACTCATACCTCTCTAGTACGTCAGATGCCTGTAAAACAACTAAGGCATAATAAAATCCACCATAGAAGCTCTCTCAATGAAACTCAGTGTCTCGAATAATGTTAAGAGTCTTCTTCCTTTCAGTGGGTGGAAAAGATTCTTTTGCACTACTATTTGCGCGGGATGGTGCTGAGGGTCGCACCAGATTCAACACTACTCTATTTTCGTCCAGTAGAAAGGAGCATGTGTTGGATCTGCCATGTATAAGAACATCTCGGTCGTATAACCAAGGTCTCCCAAGTAATACGTGACACACATCCATAGGCATAACATCACACCAAATCTTACCGGAATACGTATTGATAGCGATAAACACTAAACATCTCCTAGTCACTGATAATGTAGTCTTGGTGACCCAAGCTACCTGAAATGGGGATGAGTTTGGCTCAGCAGTGAGTCCCACGCAGGGTAAAGCTGTCTCAGCTATTACATTCATACAACTCCCGCTATCTACTACTAAACAACACACTTTCTCCCCAGCCTTGAAGTAGGCCGGGAAGATGTTCGTCCACCAATAATAGGTTGATTCTATTGGTGTAGATAACATACATCTCACACCACTAGAACACCATGATCTATCTCTTCATCACTAGGCGTACCGTACACTTCATCGTTCAATATGTGTGAGTCCCTCTCGACTCCAGCTTCTTTTATAGAAGCATCCTCCCCAGTCACTTCATAAATAACTAGCGTGCCTTTCCTCTTGTGACAATCCCTAGATATATGGCCCATCTGTTGCCACTCATAACATCGGATCTGTGAAGGGGTCACAGTTCACATGGGGGACTTCCTTTTTTGATCTCTTGTATAAGTCAAGGCAGGTTTTGACGCATTCTCCTTACCTTTTGGTTCTTCTTTCTTGTAAGGGGTATTTGTTTTGTTTTGAGGTTTGAACCGGGAGGTTCTTTTTTGGTGCGCTTCAATATCTATGACGATTGATATGGTCTCAGCTAGGGATAGTGGTCATATCGAATCAACTCATCGCGGATCTCAGGTCGCAATCCACACTTAAATTTAGATAATGTATCTCGTGGGTGTTCGACTACGTTGCACCTAATCATAAGATCCTTCATATCAGCTAAATAATCAGAAGCGGATTTGCACCCTCGACGTAGAGACGACAACTCGTCTCGTAGACGGGTCTGGTAGTACTGGAGAATGTACTACTCCTCCAATATGACTTTTATATGTGCCCAATGTGTAATAGGAGAGCGTTCATTCCTCTCTAGACTACGCTCCTCACCTATCCAAAAGATTTTTGCTCGCCCAGACAATCTTATTTTGGCAAACTGAACCTTTTGGCCTTCCGTCATACGATATCACTAAAAATAGGTCTTTATATCTATAACCTAGTCTGAAAAGACTTTGGGATCCATAGACCCATTATAAAGTGGCAGATCTAACTTCACAATGCGTATAAGATCCGGTCGCCTATCCCGGGGAGGATAGTCGTAATCATCATCGTAAGGATCACGATTGTCTCGACGCCATGGGGGTGGCGGTCGATGCCAATCTCTAGGTCGATCATCACGATTCATGGCTGGTAAAGGCCAACGATGGTCTCAAGGACGCTCATCTCTTGCTACGCCGTAGTGAGGCCTCTCCTGATAATGATCTCGCGTACTTAGGAAAGGCACTCGTTGGGGTTCAGGAAAATTCCTCAAAACATTCCTACCCTGGTCGCAAAGTCAAACCTATCTATGGAATTTCTAACCTCTTCCTCAAAAAGAGGATTTCTCCTAAGTGCAGACCTTTCTCCATAAGGTGGTGGGGCATCGTAATGGGGTCGCACGGAATGCTTATCTCGAATTGGAGGTGACATTGACGCTCGAGGGGGTACTTCTAAGCTATTCACCCTAACACTAAGATTTTTGAACCTTCTCGCATGGAAATGTTCAACTCGGCTATTTGGTGGGCGAATGGTAGAAACCACGAGGGTGGTTCGTTCCCTTCGTTTCCACGACTCGGTTGATCATGTTCAACTTGACACATCTCCGAGTTTGCCTCGTGAGGATGTTCAGGTGGTGAATTGTGAACTCATACTCATTAACCTACCACTACGCGTATGCATGCAGACAAACAATAAAATGCAAATGTATGATTATGCAATAAAAAAATATTTTTTTTTTTAAATAAAGTGTTATGCGAGTTCCTATTCTACGCAGGGCAGTTCTCGAAAGTTAGAAAATTTTGGAACCTCCCTCTAATACATATATATATATATATATATTTCCGCGCACACAAACAAATTGCAAATTACACAAATTAAAATGACATAAATAAAATATGGTAGACTTAGGGCCGATAGTGGTCCGGTTGGGTGCGGCGTCGGACACTTTTGCGTCGACCTGATCAGGGCTGGTCTCTATCACACCTGTTAGGCATTGTGAGAGTCTAGTCACTAAGCATGTTAAATTAGGGAGGGGTAGACCAATAAAGACTTGGAATGAAACTATAAGGAAAAACATGATGTACTTAGGCACTAGTGAGATTATGACAAAAGATATGGCACAATGGTGATAAAGGATCCATATAGCCGACCCCACTATAGTGGGATAAAGGCTTGAGTGTTGAGTGTTAAGTTGAGAACAAAAAAACAATTAATATTGATTGCAATCTAGTTCAACATTAGAGCACAAAACAAGTTAAAGTCGATAGACATTTTATTAAAAATCACCTTGATAAAAACATTATTTGCACACCCTTTGTGAACTCCAAATATCAACTTCCAGACATTTTCATCAAAGGATTAAGCTGTAACAACTTTGCTGACAACATATCCAAGTTGAGGGTGATTGACATCTGCTCCCAACTTATGAGGAAGAGTTAAATATTACTATATTTCTATATATTTTTGTTATGACATCATGTTCCCCTCATGTAATCCTCTTCCGGTTATAGAAGGGATATAAGGATATTGTATTTTACCCTATTTTTGCAATCAATGTGTTTTAGCTCCTCTAAAGTTGAACCTGGCTAATATAACAAATAAATATTGCTTCACAATATTGACAATAGTAACCTCAATATTAAGATGATACACAGTGATATTTAAAAAAATGTTCAGCTTACTTTCATAACAGAATTAAATATTAAGAAATAGAAATAGAATACCTTAATAACTGGTGAACGATGTTGAATGAGAGTAAGACCATGAGATTGTGACTCATAAACTGCAAAAGGGCCCTATAAACTAAGTAGCAAGCAAATCTAAAAAATATTATAGACGATGAATAGGCAATTGTAAGTCATGAATTCTTAAAAATTGGTAAACAGCAATATTTGAGCGCAGATTTGCAAGGATTAAAATTATTTAAACAAAAAAAGGAATTAACCACTCTTAAAACATAAGAATACAAAGTAGAACTACTATTCTACTACTACAAGATGATATTTTGTTTAGTTGACACAAGGCACGAGTTGACATTACATCACACCTGAGCAAAATACACTTCTTGGCATTTTATCAACAGTAATAATTGTAGATTGAAAGCTATGATTATGACTGAATTTCTGGTAGCTGGTTGTGGAAATTGAGGAGATGTGAAACATGGGAGCAATTTTAGATTTTAATTTCAAATTTTATCTCACTTTTATAGAGTTGAATTTTTAAAGATTTAAAATTCAGTCTCAGCTTATGTGTCAAATGAGTCATCTGTTTCAAGTTGGTTATTTTATAAGGGTTTAAGACATTGTCTATATAAGCCAAGGTGGACTGATTCTCTAAGGTTAAGCAATAAAGTAATTAGTTTCTTCTAGAAATTCATGTTCTATGTCTTACCTATCCTCCTGCCTCTCTATTCTTGCAGGAAAGTAAGTCCTTAAACAGTCGTCGATTCCACTTCTTCAGCCAGCCGACATCCTAAATACTGCAGGTTGCCAAACCTGCATTGCCACAGAGCCCTACCTGCAGCAGGAAGCAGTTTGTGAAGAGTTGAATGGCATTATACCCACTTAATTGTTGTAGGAAAAAAGCTTAAGATGCTCTGAGAACCCAGCGGATCTTTTGGGGTTCAGAGGTGGCGAGACATGGGGCATCACAAAGGGACTTTTTCGAATACTAGACACATTCCCAAACACTGCAGGAGGTGTTACGATGCTGCAGGTGATGCATTAATCCAATGGGAAGAAGCAACTCAAGATTTTCTGTGAGTTCGTGGATGATATCCTTGAGGAGCTCGCTGCACGTTTTTGACTTTCAGCATATGTTTTACAATAAGGAAGAAGTGGACTAGCACCTGAAGATATAGATGTATGATCTTCCTAAGGCGGTGGCAAGATTAAATATGCAGAACATGATTCTTAACTATCATGTCACCTCCGAATATCTAATCTACTTGCTAAGTTGGGGACCGTGAGAAAGGAAAGAGATGCACCACGAGACCAAGTAACAGTATGATATGAAGAAAGTATGCAAGATCCACTGATTATGAGTCTTCCTTTCCTAATGAGCGAATAATCTCAATGAGTACCTTGACGGTGCTTCCCTTTCTTCTGAAACTACTCTGTATGGTTATAGTGATGATTAGTCTTCTTCTTTTTCTTTTGAGGGTTTGCGGATTTTATTTTTTGTAACCACAAATGCCTATCTTACATGTAACTTTTAAAATTATCAATAAAGGAATTTATTCTTACCTTCTTATTCATTTTTTGAATCTTGAATGTGACAATTTCTTGAATGTGAATACTCTGAAATTCTGTCTTAGAACATCCGCATATGTTTTACTTATAGCTGAGAATCATCTCAGTGAATACTAACAACATCCTTCTTAATTTTCTGTTGATACTGACAGCACCAAAGAATTCTTAGTCGAAGAAATACATAAAATTTATAATTCTCCTCTGGTGGAAACTGGCGACTTCCTGAATAATAATACATTTTAAGGATGACTTCCATGAAATTTCAAATATATTGATCATACATTGGATTTGAGTATAGCTTTATTGGATGTGAATACCGTGTTAATCATGTTGTTTTAATCAAAAGAATGTAATGAATTTTGATGAGCTTTGCGAAAATGCTAAGCAACTTCTCAAGACTAGCAAAATACGCTAAAGCCTCATGAATGTTTCTTTTATATGTCAGCGACTTCATGGAGATAATGAGCGAAATATAGATTTATAGGTGCCAAAAACTTTTTCATAAATATTGATATTATAATATCTATAGTGAATATCTTTTATGATGTTTGCAACTTTTTACTAGCCTGGGACATGTTCGTATATAGTGAATATCCCATCCCAAGGTATACTCAAACAAGGTGAATATTCATTATAGATGCCAGCGACTTCTTGAAGTTGATAACTAGAATATCCTAGGACCATCTGTAACGAGTAATTCTCATAGGAGTTGCGAGTTCAATGGAAATCCACAACTAAAGAACATTGTTCGAACTAGTCATATATGACGAATATATCTTCAAAATCTTGAGTGATTTCCATAAAATTTCCTACTGTCAACATTTCATGTACTGCGAGTACCATTCTAACTGTAAAACGTGATATTTTTATTATCACAGTGTGAATACCCATACTACAGAGTCGGTGAATTCTATGGGAATCCTGATCAGATGATCTGCTGAAAGTAAAATCAACTACTGGGAATACACTTCATAAGTTTTTGAGGCTTCTACGAGTCACAACAAAGAGATATGCTAGAGACAATTTTAGTACAGCGAATATTTTTTTTTGTATCTAAGTGCGACTTTCACACTATCCTTAGCTAGTAAATATTGTTGATAAATCACAGGAAAATACCCTCAATGCGAGAACCCTATTTGCGAGAACTCGCCTCTTTTAACCTTAGGAGGATAAACACTAGGTAAAAATACATTTCACCACAATGCGATAAACCACATTACATAGGCTAATGAGCCGAAAATAGTTAAGTGATGACAGTTTATCGCATTTTGGAATGAGCACAATATTAGTAGCATGGAATTGTGGGAGAGGTCCGACTATTCAAAAGTTCAGCACTAGGCGTGTGACCTTCTCCCCAACAATACTCCAATTCCACTGAAAAAACACAAGTGGAAGTTTGTCTGGACCGGGAGATTTAAGAGGAGACATAAGAAAAAGGGCCGAGTGTAACTCAAGCGGAGAGAAGGGTCAGCGTAGCGCTTCATTCATATCTGAAGAGACCACACTCTTGTCATAATCAAAAACAACCACCAATTGAGCCTCTGTCGGGTTGTCGGACCGAAACAACCCATCAAAGCAATCCACAATCAACCGATGAATGCCATCCTTAGAATCGACGATATAGCCCCCATCATCAACCAAATAGTCACATAGCCCTTGACGACTGTGATATTCTTCGATTCCATAAAGGATTTGCTTCATAGTTGAAATGTTGCAGATTGACACATTTGCAAAAATCCTTGAACTAAGAACACAAGATTCCAAAAAGTGGCACCCATCCATATACATATCACCAAATCTTTGAGTTTGTTCCACTTTCAACTATATTGTATGTTTTTAGTTTCTAATGATTTCTTATGTGTTGTTTGAGATAATTTTTTGTAGCTACACAATATTAATAAGTCCTACGTGCCACAAGTAGGATTAAGTTAAGCTATTAAAGTGCAATTTTGAGAAAACTTGGATGATTTAGTAAGAGAAATCTCATAAAAAGAGAAGATTTTTATAGGAGGAGACTTAAATGGACATATAAGGAAAATGTAGATTACACAGTTCATGGAGGATATGGATATGGAGAAAGGAATGAAGAAGCACGAATCATTTTAGACATTGTAGTAGCACAAGAGCTAATTGTGTCAAATACGTGTTTCAAAAATAAGGAAGAATATTTAATTACATTTAAAAGCAGACCAAATAAGTCACAAATTGGATATTTTACGACTCGCAAAATGGATAAAATGATTTTTAACGATTGCAAAGTCATACCAGGAAATAGTTTGACAACACAACATAGGTTAGTGCTGTTAGATGTACAAATTAAATATAATAAATTTAAAACAAGAGCAAAAATGTTGCAAAAAATTCAGTGGTGGAAATTGAAGATGGAAAAACAGGTTGCTTTCAAGACAGCAGTTATGGAACAACTAGTTGATGACCCTTATGTTGATCTTAATGTCTCATGGGAAACTATGTCTTCACATTTAAGGATAAGTGGAAAGAACGTACTTAAAGTATCAAAGATCGTGCGTCCCCAAATAAATAACCTTGGTTGTGAAAAGAGAAAGTGCAAGACAAAGTGAGGCCAAAGATGGTCAACTATAAATCACTCTACGCTTGTAGGAATGATGAAAACTTAGTCAGGTATAAAGTCATCAAAAAAGAAGTTAAACAGACAGTATGTAAAGCAAGAAGTCAAGTTCATGAAAAATTTTATAAGCGACTAGATACCAAAGATAGAGATAGTGATATATATAAAATTGTTTGAGGTAGAGAAAGGAGGACAAAAGATTTAAGTCAAGTAAAATGCATAAAGAATGAGACAGATACAATTTTGACAGATGATGTGGATATTAAAGAGCGATGAAAAAGATACTTTTATCAACTATATAATAAAATAAATGACAACGGATTGAACTTGAAAGAGTTAAGTAAATCAGAAAAGTATATGAACATAACGTTTTATCGTAAAATTCAAATATCAGAGGTAAATGATGCTCTAAATAAGATGAGAAATAGAAAGACGGTTGGGTCAGACGATATACCCATCAAAGTACAGAAATGTCTAGGAAATGAAGGAATTTTGTGTCTTACATGTTTTTTCAATAAAATACTGAAGTCAAAGAGGCTGTCATACCAATGAAGAGAAAGTATATTGATATCATTGTATAAGAATAAAGAACATATACAAAATTGTGTTAATTACAGAGGAATTAAATTGATGAGTTGTACCATGAAACTATGGGAACGAGTAATAGAAAAAAGAGTAAGACGGGAGACTGACATCTCGAAGAATCAATTTAGATTCATGCCAGGGCGATTGACCATGGAAGTTATACATCTCTTGAGGAGACTCATTGACAACTATCGAGAAACAAAACAAGATTTACATACGATGTTTAATGATCTTGAGAAGGCTTATGATAGAGTTCCAAGAGAGATCTTATGGAGAGTCCTAGAAAAGAAATGTGTAAATGTATCATATATTGACATAATCAAAGATATGTATACAAATTCAGAGACAAGGGTGAGGGCATCTGGAGGATTAACACAAGAATACCCTATTATTGTTGCCTTACATCAAGGTTTAGCTTTAAGCCTTTATCTCTTTACCCTTATCTTAGATGAGCTCACCAGACATATCCAACAAGTAATATCTTGGTGTTTATTGTTTGCGGATGATATCGTTTTGGTTGATGGGACGCGCGAGGATGTAAACGCAAAATTTGAATCTTGGTGAGATACTTTAGAAAAGAAGGGTTTTAGGTTGAGCGGGGCAAAAACGGAGTACATGGAACTTAAATTTAGCAGCACAAGAAGGACGGATGACTTCGTTATTAAGTTGGGTGATCAAAATATTTCCCGTAGTGAGTGTTTTAAATATCTTGGATCGATAGTTCAAAAAACGGAGGTATTGATAAAGATGTGACACATAGAATCCAAGCGGGTTGGTTGAAGTGGAGAGGCATGTTAGGGATCTTATGTGATCATAAAGTATTACTAAAACTTAAGGGCAAGTTTTACTGTACTGCAATTAGACCCGCGATGCTCTATGGTTCTGAGTGTTGGGCAGTGAATTGTGTAAATAAGCAAAAAAATGGGAGTTGCGGAGATGAGAATGCTTAGGTGGATGTGTGGACATACGAGACTGGACAAAATTAAGAATGAATGTATCAGGGATAAGACAGGAGTAGCACCAATTGCAGAGAGGATGCAATAAGCTCGACTAAGATGGTTTTGACATGTACAAAAGAGACCATTAGAGGCACCTGTTAGGCGTTGTGAGAGTATAGTCACTAGGCATGTTAAACGAGGGAGAGATAGAATAATAAAGACTTGAAATGAAACCATAAGGAAAGACATGATGTACTAAAGCATTAGTGAGATTATGACAAAAGATAGGGCACAATGGCGACAAAAGATCCATATAGATGACCCCACTATAGTGGGATAAAGGCTTGAGTGTTGTTGTTGAGTGTTGTCCACAATATTAATAAGACAAAAGATAGGATTGATTTGGTGAGCGATCTTATGTGTTGCATGTAGCGTATAAAGCCCTAAACCGAGCTAACATCATATTCACGCCCAATTGCAAGAGTGGTCATTAGATAATATTGGCGTGAGCCAAAAAGCATCGAAATGGGCAATACATGACTCTCTTCCGAACCCGCAACACAAGCAAATGATCAAAGAACCTATAAGTAAAATTTTACAACTAGGTATGAAAATCTTATACCGTCATACCTGCTCTTTAATCATCAATTATCAATGCACTTACGCAGATTGACATTCTTTGGCGTGTCATATCCACTAAATGAAAATTGATTATTGGAAGTGAAAGATAATACTCGCAAAGGACATCCCGAGGCAGAATAACGTAATGGATTGTGGTGATTATGTCATCAAGTACTATATTGAGCACTTAATTAAAATACATACACTGGACTGGAAGGATTGCAAAGCCTGGGATGAGAAGATGTCTATGGCTCCGTTTGTTTTGGGTTTTTTTTCTCGATTGGCGGTTGCGGGAAAACATCAATGCTAAAAACAATATGTTTGGTGAACTCCTTTCTCCATTCCTAACTCTCCAAATGCCATTTTTAACCTTAAACTCCAAGGTTGTCCTCTCCCTCCATTCTCACTACTTCATTCTCACTGCTCTCATTCTCAACGCTCCAAAACGCCACTGCCAAAAGAAAGAGAGCCTATATTTCATTCTAAGAAGGATATCAAGATCTTCCATCATTTTGCTGCTTCTGCTGGATGAACTTTTTATATTTTTTGTGCATGTCAAACCTTATGAATTTTGGATAACTATGTTGGATGAATATTTTTTATTTCCCTCGAGCATATCACAGTACAAAAATATCACATTTAGAACGACAATTGACAGAACATATCATGAACAAAACAATGGAATATCTTCTCCTACATTGCGGACGTAAAATCAAGAATAAAACAATGGAAAAAACCTTCAAGTGGCAGGGTAAGATCTCCCTCGGGAAGTGGGCCGTAGGCATCATTACCAACACAAGGAAGAACTGAAGGCTCGTCTAAGTACGCAACTCTTTTTGCTCTCAAAGATGATACCAGGAGATCGATGGCTAACTGACTGACGTTGCCGATTGAAAGCCCAGGCTGCGCCAATAAATTACATGCGATAGAAGCAATGAAAACATGATCAAACCCTAAAAGAAAAGAGAAGAGAAGAGAGAAAGCGGCTTTAGCCTTCTTTCCAGGTGCTAACCAGAAGGAGGGTGGAGCAATCGGAGAAGAAGCTTCTGCCTTCTTCCAGCGCGAAATCCATGGCAAACTACAAAGAAAATGACTAAAGAACAAGAGCAATAAAATGTTCATCCAGCTTTCAGTCGGATCGGTGGGCGAATAAAATGGATGGGCGGGTAAAGCAATCCAGCCCGATTAACTACACCCGAATCAAGCCCAACCCGCCAAGTTCTATTTGCTAATGAAGTTTCTCCGTTTCCATTTAAATAGGCTCCAAGTCTGGTGGTTATTCGTGCATCAGACGATCATGATCCTATCAAGATGATCGAACGGCGGGAAAAGCGTCCAAGGAGGGCAAGGGAGGCGGTCGGAGCTCCTTCGAGGAGGTGGCCGACCCCCGGAGGGGGGGAGCGGGGGTGCGACCGACCTGCCGGAGAGGGCCAGCCAACCACTCTCGGGCGGTGCACCGGGGTCGAGGCCGGCCCAGGTCGCCGGTAGCGACGTGTGGCGGCGGCCAGCAGCACGGCGCGGCTGGCCGGAGTCGACCCGAGAGGGGAGCGATCGGTCGACCGTACCCGGAGGCGGGCGGGGCACTGTCGGCCACACTCAACACTTCTCGAGGAGGTCGAGGGAGGGAGGGCTCCCACCGCCCAAGGTAATCGGCAGGATTGCTGCGCCGCGAGGTGCGGCCTCGTTGACCGGTCAGTGGTGAGGGAAAGGCCGGCTCCGACGTTTGGCCCTGGGCTGGATTCCGCGAGTGATTGCGCGTGCCAGTTCCCCCATGATCTCCATTTAGGATGATGGGGGAGTGTGTTATCCGCACTCCCATCTTTGGTTATAAAATTACTTGTCTCCATCAATTTCCCCCTGAAATCCTCGGTGTTAGAAACTATTTAAGAAGAGCGATGATTTCTCCTCCTTCTATGAGGGATTCTTCCGGTGGTGACAATGATGATGACGAACAGGGAGGTTCCATAGAAGGCGGAGGACGGCGATTCACAGGCCAAGGTAAGCCATTAAAAGGAGTAAACGAGGGATGTGCATAGATGAGGGAGGCCGGCAGGCGATGCCAACGAGCAGAGTACCCCGACGCAGGAATGGGCACGCCGCCAAGGTGCCCCCGGTGCGCACCCAAGGTGCGCTCGGCCGCGCGCGCGCCCACCCCGAGTGGGCGCAGGAGCGCACCTTGGGTGCGTGGGGGCGCACATCTCTAGTACGCACACGCGTACCTAAGTGTGCGCATGCACGCACACGCACCATGTTGGGTTTTTGGAGATGGCACAACGCTTGTGCACGCAGCGGAAATATGAACAAAAAAACTCAAACGAGTTCGGATCTGACAATATTCATGAATCAAGAAGTAAAACATGTTGTAATAAAATTATCTTTGAGGGATTGAGTCTGAACTCAACCTAGATGCTGCAGAAGACTCGGGCCGGCCACTCAACGGCTTGAATCTTGAGCGCAGAAAGTATATCTGCGCCTCTACAGGAAATCCACACGATCGGGAGAACCCGTAGCAACTTGTCAAACAAGCACTAGGTCGGGAGAGGACACTCAGTGTCTCCACAGATTGCTAGATCTGTTGAAGGAGAGGTGGCGATGACACTTGCCAAGATCGGGATCGAAATTGGCGACGGGATTGGCGGGACGCTTCTGTCCGCTTTCTAGGGTTATCAGTCTTATCGCACAGTACGTCTCGTGTGCTTAGACAGACAAAATAAAACCGTAAATTGTAAACCCTAAAAACTTTCTATTTATACTCCAGGAGATAAATAGAACAACTTCTCATCGCTATCCGCAGACCCAAGACTTAGATTCCAGAATTCGGCAAGTCAACATTTGACTCAGCACGGGCATTAAGTGAACTCAACACACTCAATACTGTCAACGCTTTCTGCGCCAGAAGCCAGATTCGTCGAACGACATTCGTCGAATGGCACACGTCGATCTGCATTCGTTGAACGACGTACGACTTCTGCGCCAAAGGCCAGATTCGTCGAATGACATTCGTCGAACAGCATTCGTCTAACTACATTCGTCGAATGGCGAATGACTTCTGCGCCAAAGGCCAGATTCGTCGAACGACATTCGTCGAATGGCTTTCGTCGAATGACTTTCGTCAAACGATGTACGACTAATTCGCCATGGCGTTGAGTGAACATAAGGCTGCATCCGTCGACTACGCCATGACGTTGAGTGAACATAAGGTTGCAAACGCTTTTGCGCCATGGCGTTGAGTGAACTTAACACACTCAACACCAAAGGCTAGAGGCATTGAATGGCGTTGAGTGAACTCAACGCACTCAATGCTTCTACGCCATGGTGTTGAGTGAACTTAACACACTAAATGCCAAAGGCCAGAGGGGTTGAATGACGTTGATTGAACTAAACGCACTCAACGCTTTTTTGCCTTAGAATAATTTAAGTCTTTTTCAATTTCTTTCAACTCATCATATGAGCTAAACCATACAAATCCAAACTCCCAATTTCTCCACAATCTTATGTGCGAGCCTGATAGGCTCATACTGAGTTGACAGTGAGGCTATATGCTTGATCACTTCCAGATCACAATGGTAACACCAACAGTCTCCCACTTGATCTAGAAAGTATCAAACAAAAACTTCACAAATAATGAACGACATATAACAATACATCATTGCTCCCCAAAAAGTAAGAGTTTATAAACTCATAAGCCATTGTGACCAATGATACAGTGTTGTCATGTCCCTTCATCCCTTACATCCGGATAGAACTAGAGGTATAAACTGTGTCACCCTCATAATTGTTCAATCCCAGTTTTCTGATCTAGAATGGACTTTCAGAAATTGGTGAGTACAATATCATATATTGACTCAACCAACCATGGTCATGCATTTCTCAGTCTCATTCCATCAAGGGGCTCATGGATGCAACTCCTGTCATATAAAAGGACAAATCTCATCTCTGCTCACACACAAATACCCAAATGATTCGTAACGTACCCAATAACCACATTTATCATCCAACTTTCTCAAAACTGGACTTTTGATGTCATCAAAGCACGCTCTTCTTGTAACATCCTAAAATTAATTTGGGTCAATTTGGGTTCAGGCATGGGTGGCACGGCCTGGGACACGGGCGTGTCCCAGGGCGTATCATGCCTGGGTTGTGTCGAGTCGTGCGGTCGACGAATTTTGCTCGACGATCGTCGAGTGTCGAGTGTCGAGTGTCGAGTGTCGAGTGAGGACATGGCCTGTGACACAGGCGTGTCACAGGGCGTGTCAATGTGGTCGACGAACTCAGCTTGATGTTTTGAGCCAGGGCGTGTTTGTGGGACACGGGTGTGTCCAGGTGCACACGGCCGGGAACACGGGCGTGTCCCAGGGCCGTGTGAGTCTCGGGTGGTTTTGAGGTTGTGCGGCCTGATGAACACGGCCACAGACACGGGCGTGTCTGAAGGCGTGTCATGGGACACGGCTCGTGACACGAGCGTGACCCATGGCCGTGTTCTGGTTGGCTGTAAGTCGGTTGCCTACCGCTTAGGTGACACGGCCTGTGACACGAGCGTGTCACAGGGCGTGTCAGGCCGTGTTCATATTTTTCTGGACGATTTTGAGCCGTTTGATTCCCTCTTTCTAGATCCAATGGATAGGCTTTCTCCAGGTAGTGATAAGGCCGGGGAAAAGGGGGATTTAACCCTTCCTCTTCATTATCTCCTCCTCCTTCTCATTTCAAGAGAGAGCAAGAAGAAGGAAGTGCAAGGGAAGGAAGGAGGAAGAGAAACCAGCTGCTGGAGGAGCTGCGGAGTGCAGAACGAAGATCCGAGAGCGGATTCGTGAAGGCTAAGCCGAGGCGGTGACTTCCATCCGGCTACTTCATGACGCCGAAGCAATCTTCAAGGGTAACGATCTCCTTCTTGGACATCGAAGTCCTTTCTTTATGTATATGCGTGGAATCCTCCACCAAAAGGTGGATCCGCGAAGTGATTCCTTTGTTGGGTCTGCATCTAGAGCTGGAATTGTGAAGTACGGCATAGACATGCTGTGTGAAGCCCATCTGGACCGTTAGTCTTGATTGGTGATGATCATGGGTAAACCGGAGAAGACTCCATGGATTTGCAAAGATGATATGTGCTTTGTGTATGGGATGATTGAATACTATGTGTGGATGGTATGCTCATGCGTGGGCTAGCCGTGGATATGATCTTGGATGCTTTGCGAAGCTCCTTATGGTTTGCTCTGCGAGAGCAGGAAGCTGCGACTACCCAGGAAGGGAAGGCCGACCCGCATCACGGTGCGCCAGTGACGATGTGAGCACAGGAAAGGCTAACTTGTACTTGGGCATGATGGAGAGATCGATTGGTGGCAGTGTTTGGGAGCGTGCGATAGCCCGACTTGCTACACCGAAATAAAAGCGGGTCGATCTGTTGGATGAATGCTCACGTTTTCCATGTGGTACATACCTCTGCTTGGTTTGGGCGGGATGCAACCAGCATGCGTGTTGGGGTGACTAGGGCCGGCCAGCCAACACGTTAATTACCGTGCGATTGGTGGTGTTACCATGGGTTTCCGGTACACCGTAAGGTGCCCTGAGAGCATGAAGCATCGGGCTGCGGTCGGCGTTTGTGATTTGATATGTATGCTTGTGATTGTTAGCTCTTGTACTTGCAAATGCATACAGGGAAGGAACCGCTACCCTGGGCATGGGGTAGGATCGTTATAATTGGTCAGCTATAGCTGACCGTTACTTTGTTTACCGCTCTTTGGTGGATGTCTACTTGCAGGTGCTGCGACTTGAAATGAAATACATGGATTGAAAGCTTGTTGCTAAGGCCCTTGAAGGCCAAGTGCGTTGTGGTTGGATTTCATGTGTGGCCGGCCTGCGTGCCGATGTACGAACTTGTATATGTGTAAAAAGATAAACCTGTAAGGCCTTAAGGCCATGTGTGTGTGTGGGTTGTATACATTCCTGATTGTGGTTATATAAATGTGAAATTTATATATTAGTGGACATTCCTGGAGTTGAGTTCATGTAACTTAATTAATGTTGGGCTAGAATGGATTGAGTTAAGGACACGAAGAGAATTTGATCACCACAAGTAATTCTGTCACTTGTTTGTGACCTATGGCGTGGGGCCCCGGCCGGACCCACCGTTATATGCCATGTGATGAGTGGGGGCGTTACAAAGTGGTATCAGAGCCAGGTTAGGATTGTTTGGGAGGAGAGAACAGAATTGAACTCACGAATGTCCACTAGGAATGTATTTCATGCACATGACGTGTGTGAGTGTGTAGTCAATGTAGCAGTACCGTTATAATATGAATTATTAATGGTGTTCTGTACATTGCTAGGTGGCGAGGAGTGGAGATGGGCCGTCTGAGCCCCATCGGTCTGATGAGAGTGTCGCACCGGTTGAAGTGCCTACGTCTCATTTGGCGGAGACCATTCGGGTGGTGACAGAAACAGTGCTCGCAGTATTGCAGACACAACCTGCAAGGCCTGCAGTGGTACCTGTGCAGCTTGGTGTTCGACAAGAGCCTGTGGATGAGCAGTTGAAAAGTTTTATGGAATTTCATCCACCTACGTTTGGCGGGGCGATTTACCCAACGCAGGCGGAAGATTGGTTGGCTCTAGTGAAAAGGATCATGACTGCCATCAGGACAACGGAGGAGCAGAAAGTAACTTTAGCCACTTTTCTGTTGGAAGGAGATGTAAGATTATGGTGGGATGAGATGGAGGTGCATTACTTGGCCGGTCGAGGTTTAGCGGAAGTTTCCATGGAAGAATTCTCCCGCTTGTTTTTGGCCAAGTACGTGCCAGTGTCCAAGCGGATTGCAATGGAAAATGAATTTTTACGTTTAGTGCAGGGTGAGCGGGATATTGATACATACCTGCATGAATTTACTAGACTGGGGCGGTATGCGGGATCTACTTTCGCCGAAGAAGCCCGAAAGATGAATCGATTTTATGAGGGCCTTCGAGATGAGTTAAGGTTGGCACTTTCGAGTTCGGTAAGCCAAGGCTTCCAAGCGTTGGTAGATACAGCCCGTGCATTTGAGAAGGATATGAAACGAGTGCAAGAAATGAGGCGACTGGCGATGGAGAAGCCAGAATTCAAAGTTCCGCAGTCGGAACAATTGAATTTTCCAAAACGAGAGAAGAAGAGATTCAAGCCTGTGGAACAAACCTCGTCGAATGTTGCATCAGAGGCAATGTATGGACAAAGGCGTGTTGAGACACGTACCTGTTTTAAATGCGGAAAACAGGGGCATATAGCCTCTAACTGTCGAAGCGGCCCTCCTAGAAGTGAGAAAACGACGGGTGCGTCTTATGAAGATAAGGGTAAAGCAGTGGCCGAATCATCTACATCTCGGACGCAGCCTCGATTGCATAATATGGAAGTACAAGAGACGCAAAGTGCACTTGGTGAAATTCAACCTCGGGTTTTCAATTTGGCATTTACCGAGGAGGCTAAAAGCTATTTGCAAAATAACGCGGATGAGCGGAAATAAGTGTGGCCCGTCGTCTCTGTGTGTATGTGAATGTTATGTAATTATATTTGTGACATATGTGATATATGAGACATGATATATGATTATGATGTTGTGACTATGCAGGTGAAATGATGGATATCTGACTATGTTGTTATTTGGTTTAATGATGTGCTTGGTGAACACTTTTGTTGTGACTGATTGGCGTGAACCAAATTTCGAGACGAAATTCTTTGAAGGAGGGGAGGATTGTAACACCCTAAAATTAATTTGGGTCAATTTGGGTTCAGGCATGGGTGACACGGCCTGGGACACGGGCGTGTCCCAGGGCGTGTCATGCCTGGGTTGTGTCGAGTCGTGCGGTCGACGAATTTTGCTCGACGATCGTCGAGTGTCGAGTGTCGAGTGAGGATATGGCCTGTGACACGGGCGTGTCACATGGCATGTCAATGTGGTCGATGAACTCAGCTCGACATTTTGAGCCAGGGTGTGTTTGCGGGACATGGGTGTGTCCAGGTGCACACGGCCGGGAACACTGGCGTGTCCCAGGGCCGTGTGAGTCTCGGGTGGTTTTGAGGTTGTGCAGCCTGATGAACACGGCCACAGACACGGGCGTGTCTGAAGGCGTGTCATGGGACACGGCCCGTGACACGGGCGTTACCCATGGTCGTGTTCTGGTTGGCTGTAAGTCGGTTGCCTGCCGCTTAGGTGACACGGCCTGTGACACAGGCGTGTCACAGGGCGTGTCAGGCCGTGTTCATGTTTTTCTGGACGATTCTGAGCCGTTTGATTCCCTCTTTCTGGATCCAATGGATAGGCTTTCTCCAGGTAGTGATAAGGTCGGGGAAAAAGGGGATTTAACCCTTCCTCTTCATTATCTTCTCCTCCTTCTCATTTCAAGAGAGAGCAAGAAGAAGGAAGTGCAAGGGAAGGAAGGAGGAAGAGAAACCAGCTGCTGGAGGAGCTACGAAGTGCGGAACGAAGATCCGAGAGCGGATTCGTGAAGTCTAAGCCGAGGCGGTGACTTCCATCTGGCTACTTCATGGCGCCGAAGCGATCTTCAAGGGTAACGATCTCCTTCTTGGACATCGAAGTCCTTTCTTTATGCAAATGCGTGGAATCCTCCACCAAAAGATGGATCCGCGAAGTGATTCCTTTGTTGGGTCTGTATCTAGAGCCAGAATTGTGAAGTACGGCATAGGCATGCTGTGTGAAGCCCATCTGGACCGTTAGTCTGGATTGGTGATGATCATGGGTAAACCGGAGAAGACTACGTGGATTTGCAAAGATGATATGTGCTTTGTGTATGAGATGATTGAATGCTATGTGTGGATGGTATGCTCATGCGTGGGCTAGCCATGGATATGATCTTGGATGCTTTATGAAGCTCCTTGTGGTTTGCTCTACGAGAGCGGGAAGCTGCGGCTACCTAGGAAGGGAAGGCCGACCCGTCACGGTGCGCCAGTGACGATGTGAGCACGGGCAAGGCTAACATGTACCTGGGCATGATGGAGAGATCGATTGGTGGCAGTGTTCGGGAGCGTGCGATAGCCCGACTTGCTACACCGAAATAAAAGCGGGTCGATCTGTTGGATGAATTCTCATGTTTGCCATGCAGTACATACCTCTGCTTGGTTTGGGCGGGATGCAACCAGCATGCGTGTTGGGGTGACTAGGGCCGGCCAGCCAACACGTTAATTATCGTGCGATTGGTGGTGTTACCACGGGTTTCCGGTACACCGTAAGGTGCCCTGAGAGCACGAAGCGTCAGGCTGCGGTCGACGTTTGTGATTTGATATGTATGCTTGTGATTGTTAGCTCTTGTACTTGCAAATGCATACAGGGAAGGAACCGCTATCCCTGGCATGGGGTAGGGTCGTTATAATTGGTCAGCTATAGCTGACCGTTACTTTGTTTGCCGCTCTTTGGTGGATGTCTACTTGCAGGTGCTGCGGCTTGAAATGAAATGCATGGATTGAAAGCTTGTTGCTAAGGCCCTTGAAGGCCAAGTGCATCGTGGTTGGATTTCATGTGTGGCCGGCCTGCGTGCCGATGTACGAACTTGTATATGTGTAAAAAGAGAAACCCGTAAGGCCTTAAGGCCATGTGTGTGTGTGTGAGTTGTATACATTCCTGGTTTTGGTTATATAAATGTGAAATTTATATATTAGTGGACATTCCTGGAGTTGAGTTCATGCAACTTAATTAATGCTGCGCTAGAATGGATTGAGTTAAGGACACGGAGAGAATTTGATCACCATAAGTAATTCTGTCACTTGTCTGTGACCTATGGCGTGGGGCCCTGACCGGACCCACCGTTATATGTCATGTGACGAGTGGGGGCGTTACACTTCCTTACTCAGTGAAAGCTGTGACTTTAGGTCAAAGGACCGCAAACACCATTGCCACTTGAGTCATACTTGTGACACATTTATATAACTATCCACAAAGTATTCTCACGGTGGGTCTGTCCAGTACAACTTGTTCATAACAAGTATCCATGTGATGACTTGATATCACAATATCATGACCTGTGAGGACGGGTCATCAGTCAACACACATGTTAGTCTTAAAAGCATCATCATCGCCCTTAGCTTCTAAGATGATACAATGACCATGGACTCTTTAAGAATGAAACTTCTAGGATCATAGGTTCTCACATCAAGTCACTACTTGACATATGAAAGCAAACATTCTAAGAGCATTTATTTTAGTTAACTATTCTATCACAATAGAAATACTAACACAATAAAAGAACTTGCTAAAATCAATAAAATGAAATGTATATAGTACTTTTATTCAACAAATGAAATATCTAACAGCCAACAAACATACAATCCACAAAACTCAAACTAGAGTTGATCATTCAGGTATCGTATACTCATTGATCTAACATGACCATCATGCTTTCTTTGTGCGAGAGGCTTCGTCAGTGGATCCACAATATTTTCTTCAGTCAACACTCTGCAAATGCTCACATCTTCTCGATCGACAATCTCTCGAATTAGATGGAACCTCCGAAGTATGTGCTTGGAGCGCTGATGAGATCTAGGTTCCGAAGTAAGTACAATTGTACCTTTTGTTGTCACAGTAGAGAAATACGGTACGGACAATGCTAGGAACCACATCTAACTCGCCAATGAATTTCCTAGTCCATACAACCTCCTTCGTTGCATTTGCAGCAGCGATATACTCGGCCTTAGTAGTAGAATCGACAACTGTATCATGCTTGGAGCTCTTCCAGCTAACACCTCCATTCAGGCAAAACACAAAACCTGACCAAGACTTTGAATTGTCCCTATCAGTTTGGAAGCTAGCATCCATGTAACCACTTACAACGAGCTCTTCCTCTCCGCTGAATACCAAGAACGAATCCTTAGTCCTTCTCATGTACTTGAGGATATTCTTGACGGCAATCTAGTGACTTTTACCGGGATCATACTAGTACCTCCTAGTCATGCTCAAAGCATAAGAGACGTCGGGTCTAGTACATATCATTACATACATGATTGACCCAATTTCAAAAGCATATGGAATCAACTTCATGTGGTCATTATCTTCACAAGACTTCAGATACGTACTGGTCCTTAGAGAGACTCACACCATGAGACATGGACAAGAATCCTTTCTTGGACTCAAGCATGCTGAACCGTTTCAACACCTTGTCAATGTACGTACTTTGGGTCAAACCCAGCAACTTCTTCGATCTATCTCTATAGATCTTAATACCAAGTATATAAGTAGCTTCCTCTAAGTCTTTCATCGAAAAGCAGTCCCCTAGGTTGTTCTTAACAACTTGTAGGATCGGTTTGTCATTCCCGATCAACAGTATGTCGTCTACATACAAAATCAGGAAGACAACTATGCTCCCACTAATCCGTTTATAAACACAAGGTTCATCCTCATTCTTGATAAAACCAAACTCTTTGATCTTTTCATCAAAACGAATATTCCAACTTCGAGAAGCTTGTTTCAATCCATAAATGAATCTCTACAGCTTGCATATTTTAGTGACTTCACCTGGAGATACAAAACCCTCGGGTTGTGTCATATACACTTCCTCAAGGAGGTTCCCATTAAGGAAAGCCATTTTGACATACATCTGTCAGATCTCATAGTCATAATACGCAACAATAACAAGCAGAATTCTGATGAACTTAACCATGACAATAGGGGAAAAAGTCCTGTCATAGTTAATACCATGAATTTGCTTGAAACCCCTAGCCACCAGCCTCCCTTTGAATGTCTGTACATTCCCATCCATGTCGGTCTTTTTCTTGAAGACCCACTTGCACCCTATGGGTATTACCCCTTCAGGTGGTTCCACCAAAGTCCATACTTGGTTTTCATACATGGATTCCATTTCAGATTTCATGGCCTCAAGCCACTTCTCGGAGTCCGGTCCACACATAGCCTCTTGGTAGGTTGTAGGCTCATCACTATGATCCATAAGCAACACATTACCTATTTGAGATATGAGAAATCCATATCTCTCAGGCTCAAATCTTGGTCTAATAGATCTATGTGGAACTTGTGTTTCCTGAGCAGGTTCTCCAGCTACAACACTTTGTAGTCCTGACTCAGGTTCCAATACCGGTTCATTCACTATTTGTGGTTCTTGAACTTCTTCAAGTTCTACCTTTGCAGTCTTTCTACTTAAGAAATCTCTCAAGGAAGACACATGTCCTTGCGACAAACACTTTGCCCTTGGACGGTAGGTAGAAGTAGTACCCTTTGGTTTCCTTAGGATACCCCACAAGATAACACTTATCTAATTTGGGTTCCAACTTATCAGGCATTTGATGTCTTACGTATGCCTCACAGCCCCAAACCTTAATGAATGACATATTGGGACACTTTCCAGTCCATATCTCATACAATGTCTTTAGAACCGATTTCGCTAGAGCACGATTTAGGGTTAAAGCAACAGTTTCCAGAGCAAAGTCCCAAAAAGAAACAGGCAGATCTGCATGACTCATCATCGACCGTACCATGTCTAACAAGGTGCGATTGTAACGCCCCCGGTTTTTCTTTATTTTGTTTGATCTTGGATTGGCGTTACGATGACGCATTTCTGGCCTTTCGCCGTTGTAGAGCGTGGTCTTAGCTCTTTAGGTTCCTTGTGTAGCCTGGTTGTAGCCTGTTAGAAGGATTCCCCAGCTAGCCGGAGTCTGTTTTGGTGACTCGGTTGGGCCTCTCAGGGAATGCTTGTGTTTTGGCTTCGGGAGGTGTTAGCCCGAGTGTGCGATCGTCGGATGTTGTTTTCGACCTCACCATTATTTTCGTAGCTTGTGTGTTTTGCTACGGTGCGAGTTTTGGTCGAAGTTCGAGATCGTTTGCTTTCGCGTCGTTTCGACGTTTGTTTTTGTTAGCTGTAATATTTGTTGTGCTTTGCACGGCCTGGTGTGGCCGAGCTTGTTAGGCTGGTGCATGCTTTCCTTTTTTTAGCTAAGGAGTTAACTGTTTTTATGTATGTTTGGGTGTCACGGCCTAGGTCACGGGCGTGACCTAGGGCGTGTTGAGCTCGGGTAGAGCTCTCGGTTGGGTGGTCGACGAAATTCGGTCGACAGGTGTTTTTGGTAGGAACACGGCCTGTGACACGGGCGTGTCACAGGGCGTGTCCCCTTCGGTTCGTCGAGCTGCGCTCGACGATAGTCGAGCGGCGTTTGGGTGAGTTCACGCCCCCTAACACGGGCGTCCCAGATCTGGCACGGGCGTGGCATTAGGCGTGACTCCAGTTCGGCGATCTGCGCTGGACGATTGTCGAGCGCTAGTTAGGTTGGTCACGGCCTGTGACACGGGCGTGTCACAGGGCGTGACCCCGATTTCGTCGACTTGAGATCGACAATTGTCGAGCGGGTAGGTGAGTGAGTACACACCCCGTGACACGGGCATGTCGGACCGTGTCACGGGCATGTCTGGGGCGTGTTCCGTACGTTTTTCCCGAGTGCTTCTTTTTTTGCCGTGAACCATTTTTCCTTCTCATTTTTCGTCGTTCCCGAGCCTGGAGAGCTTCCAGCAGAAGGGTTTTGGGAGGAGGCAGTCTTTTTGGCCGGTGTTTGAGGGAGGGAGCTTGTTTTTCTCGTGCGATAACGGATTTGGCTTGCTCTCGTCTAGATCTTCCCTTCCACGTAAGTTTTTCTTGATTTAGGGTTGATTCAAGGAGTTAAACTTTCTTTGATTTCTTCTCTTCTTCTCTAAATCGTTGCTTTTGACCCGTAGGTGGCCGATCTTGCCGCCAAAGCCTGTTTCGTGTTGCAATCGCGACATCTTGGTGGTAAGGCAAGTGGCTCCTTGCCCTTGCCAAGATTGACCCTTTTTTTACCTTGTTACCTTGCTGTATATTGTCCTTAAATTTCATCCATGTTCGATTTAGGTTGTTTAGGAATTTTGGCTAATCTTTTTTTTATTCGCGGTTAAGTGTCCAGTGGGTAGCTAGAGTTAGGGTATGGCTGCATTTAGTTGTAGTTTAAGTATAGTTGCGATAGCCCCGAGTAGATAGGATAGAAGGGAGAGTTGGAATTAGATTCCCAACTCTCTGTTTTCGTGCGTTGAGAGAGTTTAGGCTGCAGTTTTAACTAAAATTTACGTTTACCCTAAGTAGAAGCGCTGACAGTGTTGAGTGAGCCAAGTTCACTCAACGCCGTCATCCAGCGTAGGTTTTGCGGCTAAGTATTTTTGGCGTCAAGTGAGTGGAGCTTACTCAACGCCGTGTCGAGTGGCTCGACGTTTCTGTCTTGGGTTCGTGTGTTTCCTTAGGATTGTTAGTGTGACTTTTCCCTATTCCCTAGGGGAGGGGGGGGGGGGTATTGGGTGTTCGGCTAGTTTTTGCATGTCGACTCCTGGGTTGTGGCAGGTGGTGGAGTTTTGGTGGCCTCTGGAGGGGTGGTTTTATGTGGAGAGTTGTGGCCACCGCCTTTTGCCCCGGTTTTGGGTTGGCGTGTGTGGGACCCTAAAGCTGCCACTGTTTGACCCCTTAGCCCTTTTTGGATCTGGTTTTGGTTATGTATTCAGATCCATGTTTTGACCACTGCCATTAACCCACGTGTTAGGACTGTTAGTTCCTTTCCTATTTTTGTGGCTATTTCTTTTGACATATATGTATATGTCTTGCTGCTATTGCAGGCTCTTTTGTAGGGCATATTGCTTCTATTGCTTGCACTTTGTATGCTTTGCTGTGCTTTAGACATTGCTCTTTTCTTACTGTCCTGCCCTTTCATGTGCTTATAGCATTTTTGTTATCGTGTTGGTAAACCATTCTTACTGCTCATAAATCTAATGCTCTATTTACCCCTTTTTGATTATTTTCTTGCTGAGGTGTTCTTTTCTTGAATGCCTCAGGTCCAGGTTATAGCCAGTTGAGTGGCTAGTTCTTTTGGAGGGGCTTGTTTGTGGCCTCTTGGGTAGCTGAGATAGCTGATCCTCGATTTTGTGAGGTAGTTCTTTACCTTTTTGTATAAACATGCATACTCACCAGTGGGTTCGTGTCAGGTTGTTGACGCCCACTGGTGGCTTCTTGCGATGCTGGGTATGAACTTAAACTGATATTTTTGCCTTTTACGGATGTTTACTTGTCTTCTGGGAAGGATTTATGCTAGGTTGCATGTTAGGTATTTTAAACCCTAAAGCATTACTATATGTATCTCATGCACGCCATATTTATAAAACTAAGACACTATTTTTCCTTTAGCGTAAAAGACCATCTTTCATATATACTATATTCACCTTAGAGTCGTGCATACCATGAGTCGTCCCTCGGGGACACTTATGCTCATTTAGGGTGTCAACTTAACTTAACCAAAAGTATTTTCTGCTGCGCATAAATATACTTTTAATTGTGCACTAGCTGATCCACCGTGCCGAGGGATAAGACTATTAAATATAACCGGCTTTCTTTCATATTAAACTATGACTTTCCTTAAAATCTAAGGTCTGGAGTTTTGCCTAAGCGTGTGCAGTTATCCCCTGCACGACGTGGCATCACGACACGTATTTTATCTTGCTCTGATACGATGTAATCATAGAGAAAATGACAGTTGGTATCAGAGGGAGGTTGCTTGGCAAATGGTCGGACAACCTTTCCCTTATTTGCATTAGTGGTTAGCGTCATACCATACACACACCGATATGTCATCAACACGTCTTGGCTAAAGCACGAACACTACACATGAGCATAAAGAAGTATACAAGGCATATTATGTAGTATGGGATGCATAGTATGTGTTTGTATATGGATCCACCATAGGAGGCAACATGTGAGGGTTATGTAGTATGGGATGCATAACCTCACCACATGAATGCGGCTAGCACGTTTTCTTTTTCGTTGCATGGGAATGTTATGTAGTATGGGATGCATAACATTTTCATGTATACGCCGCCCATGGCATGCATTAAGGCCTTTTTTAGAATGCATAGCACATCATGCATAGCATAACATTTCATAAGCACAACGTGCCAAGCTAAAGATTTGCATGATGACATATGTACACGCATGATTTTGAGTCAAAAAGAATACAAATACATGCATTCATGGTTTAGGCACATGAGTTAGTATGATGGTGGTGAACCATCTTAGATTAAGCATAACATCATCATGGTAAAAACAAATCCCAGAGCAAGTTTTGCAGTTGAAGTTCATATTTAAGTGTGTTTGTCTGTACCAGGTAGTTTTGTTCTAGCTGTTGGGCTAGGTTTTGTCTAAGCTTGTGCGATTATAGAATGGCGAGACGTCCTGTGATGAGATCGACTCCCCAATCAGAGGGTAAGACGTCAGGAGCACAGAGCAAGGCGTTGATAGAAAGCCTGCGACAGAGTAATGAGGCATTATCGAGACAGGTAGTGGATATGCAGGCTCAGATTCAATCTCTTGTAGCAGTGGTGGCGGGACAGACTCCGAGAGTTCAGGACCCCGCTGAGGGGGTAGCTGTTCCTGCCCCTCTTGCTCCTCCCGTGCCTTTGGTTGTGGTGCCCTCGGAGATGGCGTTCGTATCCCAATTTCAGCGGCTTAGGCCCCCTACTTATGATGGGCAAGCAAATTTCATGATTTTGGATGACTGGCTGATTTCTATCGAAGAGATGTTCTCTTACTCTAGGATTGCGGACGATTAGAGAGTGATGCTCGCTGCCTACCAGCTCAAGGGCTTAGCAAAGAGTTGGTGGCTGAGGGAGAAAGAGAGCTTGGTGGCAGGATGCACTTGGGAGTCATTTAAGGTGATGCTGTTAAATAAGTTTCTGCCTTCAGTCGAGCGGGACCGGCTAATGAATGACTTCCTCCATTTGAAGCAAAGGAAACTCACGGTTAGTGAGTATGAGATTGAGTTTAACAAGTTGAGTCGGTTTGCTCCTGGCCTGGTGAGTGTTGAAGCAGATCGAGTTAAACGGTTTCTGGGTGGACTAAGAAGCGACATTCAGCAGTTAGCGAATGCCTACGGAGCAGTCAGTTATGCCAGCGTGGTTGAAGCTGCCTTGAAGGTCGAGGCCATTGAGAATTCCAAGAATAGGGGCCAGCAGATACGGAAGGATAAGCGGAAGTCCGGTGAAGGGAAGAGCCCTCAGGAGCCTGATGCTGTCTCGAGAAAGAAGAACAAAGAGCTTTGTAGCTTCTGTGGCCGGCCAGGCCACCACTTGGAAAGGTGTTTCAAAAGGTTAGGAGCGCAGAAGAAGGAGCAGGTGCATGCGATTCAGGGTGCTCCCAGAGGAGACTTGGTGTGTGCCTTGTGTGGAAGGAAGGGGCATGATGCTGCCCGTTGCTGGTTATAAGATAAAGCTTGTTTTCAGTGTGGGCAGAAGGGTCATCTCAAGACAAGGTGCCCACAGTTCCAGCCTGTTCTGCAGCCAGTTCCCCTCCAGGCTTTGCCACCGCCTCAGCAAATGGATAAAGGAAAGGGGAAGCTGAATGTGCTTTCGGCAGACGAAGCGCAGACTTCGACCCAGGTTATCTCAGGTTCGACTCCTCCCCAGCCGTTTTGTCATGTTCCCTTTTTGGTTGTAGTTTTCATTTTAGCGTTTGTTGCCTTAGATGCGTGCGCTATTTGTAGGACGATTTAAGGTAAAGAATCGCTGGGCGCGCGTTCTCTTCGATTCCGGCGCTACCCACTCGTTTGTGGCTAGAGTCTTCGTGGAGCGGTTCAGTTTGGGCCTAGATCGTGTTGGTGGTGCCTTTTGCGTTAAGTTCCCCTCCGGTGACTCTGTGGTTACAGACCTGGGTGTGCTTGATTGTTCGATTTTGTTGGGAGATTTTCTAGCAAAGGCAGATCTGAAGGTGATTGACCTGGAGGACTTCGATGTTATCTTGGGCATGGACTGGTTGTCCAGGTACGATACAGTTATCCAGTGCAAGGGTAAGCGCTTGGACTTCGTCAAAGACAACGGTCAGCCAGGGAGCGTTTATGGGTATTCTCTCCAGGAGTCTCCAGTCATTTCTGCGGTGCGTGCTCGGAAGTTGCTTGATTCTGGCTATTTTGCCTGTGTGGTCTCTCTGGTTGGGACAGTTGTTAGAGCGCCGTGTTTGGAAGAGATTCCTGTGGTGTGTGACTTCTCTGATGTGTTCCCTGACGATATTCCCGGTCTTCCACCCGATCGAGATGTCGAGTTTGTTATAGATTTGGAGCCAGGCACGCGTCCTATTGCAAGGCGCCGTACCGGATGGCCCCGCGAGAGCTGGAAGAGTTGCGAATCCAGCTGGATGAGATGTTGGCAAAAGGTTTCATAAGGCCGAGTTCTTTGCCTTGGGGTGCACCAATGCTGTTCGTTAAAAAGAAAGATGGGTCAATGAGGCTATGCATCGACTATAGAGAGCTGAACAAGGTTACTATTAAGAACAGGTACCCTCTGCCTAGGATTGATGATTTATTTGACCAACTGCGTGGTAGTGCCGTGTTTTCCAAGATTGATCTTCGTTCAGGCTATCACCAGTTGAGGATTCGGGAGTCAGATGTTCCGCGGACGGCGTTCCGCTCTCGTCATGGGCATTTTGAGTTTCTGGTTATGTCATTTGGTTTGACTAATGCGCCCTCAGCTTTTATGGATTTGATGAACAGAGTTTTCAAGGATTTTCTAGATAAGTTTGTGATTGTCTTTATAGACGATGTTTTGGTGTACTCTAAAGATGCATAGGAGCATGATCGACATTTGCGACTGGTCTTGACGACTCTAAGAGACCATAAGCTATACGCCAAGCTGAGCAAATCCGAATTTTGGTTGCCTCAAGTTTCTTTTCTGGGCCATGTGGTTAATAAGGAGGGGATATCGGTGGACCCAGAAAAGATTGCTGCTGTTATGGAATGGGCGAGACCTGTTACTCCCAGAGAGATCAGAAGCTTCTTGGGCTTGACAGGCTATTATAGAAGATTTGTTGAGGGATTCTCTACCTTGTCTACGTCGTTGAACAAGTTGACGCAGAAGAATGTAGCCTTCATATGGGATGGCAAATGTGAGGAGGCTTTTGAGGAACTAAAAAGAAGGTTATGTTCAGCTCCAATTTTGTCTTTGCCTACTGAAGGTAGTGAATATGATATATATGTGGATGCGTCGCATGTCAGACTGGGCTATGTTTTGATGCAGGACGGGAAGGTGATTGCGTACGGGTCGAGGCAGCTAAAGACTCACGAGAGGAACTACCCTACGCATGACCTGGAGTTTGCAGCTGTGATCTATGCGCTGAAATTGTGGAGGCATTTGCTGTATGGTGCGCAGTGCAAGATTTTTACTGATCACAAGAGTTTTAAGTATGTCTTCACCTAAAAAGAATTGAATCTGCGCCAGCGGCGATGACTGGAGTATGTGGCCGACTATGATGTTGAAATCCAGTACCATCCGGGCAAAGCTAATGTGGTGGCCGACGCCCTGAGTCGGAAGTCAGGGAAGATTTTCAATCTCTCCGCCGAGCGTCTAGCGGAAGAGTTCCTTTTGATGGACATTTCTGTGGGAAGCTGTGATTCACAGAGTAGTTTGGCAGTGGCAGAACCTTCGTGGATTGCGCTTACGAGACTGCATCAGAAGGAAGATCCCGATCTTCTGCATTTGTATCTTTGAGCTGAAAAAGGTGAATTACCAAATTTCTCTATAGATGATGCGGGTACCTTGAAGTATCGTGGCAGGTTTTGCATCCCCGCTGTTGGAGATATCCGAGATATGGTGTGCAGAGAAGCCCACGGATCTAGTGTTGCCTACCATCCAGGGTCTACCAAGATGTATCGCGATTTAAAGCAGATTGCCTGGTGGTATGGGATGAAGAGGGACATAGCCAGATTTGTTTCTGAGTGTTAAACATGCAGGCATGTGAAAGCCGACCATGGAAGGCCTGGTGGAAAGCTGACTCCCTTGGAGATTCCGACGTGGAAGTGGGAGAGTATCTCGATGGATTTCATTACAGGCTTACCGAGATCCCCTAAGGGGCATGATTCAGTTTGGGTGATCGTAGACAGATTGACGAAGAGTGCTCACTTCGTACCATTTAAGATCGATTATCCGATGAGGAAGATAGCCGAGCTGTATTTGGAGGAGGTTATCAGATTGCATGGTGTACCCGTAAGTATTATATCAGATCAAGACTCCAGGTTCACGTCTCGTTTTTGGAAGAGCCTTCAGGAGGGGTTGGGAACAGATTTGAGGTATTCCACAGCTTATCATCCGCAGACCAATGGTCAGATGGAGCAAGCAAATCAGATTGTGGAAGATATGATCTGATGCTATATTCTGGACCACAGAGGAGTGTGGGACGAGCGCTTGTGGCTCATGGAATTTGCGTATAACAACAGTTATCACGAAAGCTTGCAAATGGCTCCTTTTGAAGCTTTGTATGGGAGGCGCTGCAGGACTCCATTGTTTTGGGCTGAGGTTGGCGAGAGACCTTTATTGGGTCCAGAGGCGCTTGAGGAAATGGAAACCGCTGTAAAGCTTATTCGGGAAAAACTTCGGATAGCCCAGGAGAGATATGAGAAGAACGCCAACCGGGGTAGATCGGACTTGGAATTTGTGGTGGGGGACTCAGTGTTCTTAAAGATCTCCCCGTTGATCAGAGTCAAGCGGTTTGGCAAGAACAAGAAGTTGGACCCGAGGTACGTGGGGCCGTTTCTGATTGTTGAGCGGATTGGGTCTTCAGCTTATAGGCTGGCTTTGCCCGCAAATTTTCTTGGCGTGCATGATGTCTTTCACGTCAGTCAGCTGTGGAAATGTGTGATGAATGACAGGCAGGTTTTGGATTCTGTGCCTCAGTTGGGGCCGAATCTTTCTTATGTGGAGGTGCCTGTCCGCATTTTGGATTCTCAGGTTCGTGCGTTACGGAAGAAGACTATTCCTATGGTTAAAGTTTTGTGGAGAAATCAGGATGTAGAAAGCGCGACTTGGGAATTGGAGTCGGCTATGAGGGAGACTCACCCTCATCTGTTTCCCTGATCTTGTGCCTGGTATGTTTTGGTGTTTTTTTTATTTATATAGCCCCTTCTTGGCTATTTACCTCTCCTTCTTTCTAGGGGTGTTGTGAGTAAAGTTTCGAGGCGAAACTTTCTTTTAGGGGGAGTGGCTGTAACGCCCCCGGTTTTTCTTTGTTTTGTTTGATCTTGGATTGACGTTAAGATGACACATTTTCGGCCTTTCGCCGTTGTAAAGCGTGGTCTTAGCTCTTTAGGTTCCTTGTGTAGCCTGGTTGTAGCCTGTTAGCAAGATTCTCCAGCTAGCCGGAGTCTGTTTTGGTGACTCGGTTGGGCCTCTTAGGGAATGCTTGTGTTTTGGCTTCAGGAGGTGTTAGCCCGAGTGTGCGATCGTCGGATGTTGTTTTCGACCTCACCATTGTTTTCGTAGCTTGGGTGTTTTGCTACGGTGCGAGTTTTGGTCGAAGTCCGAGATCGTTTGCTTTCACGTCGTTTCGATGTTTGTTTTTGTTAGCTGTAATGTTTGTTGTGATGTGCACGACCTGGTGTGGCCGAGCTTGTTAGGCTGGTGCCTGCTTTCCTTTTTTTAGCTAAGGAGTTAGCTGTTTTTGTGTATGTTTGGGTGTCACGGCCTAGGTCACGGGCGTGACCTAGGGCGTGTTGAGCTCGGGTAGAGCTCTCGGTTGGGTGGTCGACGAAATTCGGTCGACGGGTGTTTTTGGTAGGAACACGGCCTGTGACATGGGCGTGTCACAGGGCGTGTCCCCTTCGGTTCGTCGAGCTGCGCTCGACGATAGTCGAGCGGCGTTTGGGTGAGTTCACGCCCCCCTGACACGGGTGTGCCGGATCTGGCACGGGCGTAGCATTAGGCGTGACTCCAGTTCGGCGATCTGCGCGGGAAGACTGTCGAGCGCTAGTTAGGTTGGTACACGGCCTGTGACACGGGCGTGTCACAGGGCGTGACCCCGGTTTCGTCGACTTGAGATTGACGATCGTCGAGCGGGTAGGTGAGTGAGTACACGCCCTGTGACACGGGCGTGTCGGACCGTGTCACGGGCGTGTATGGGGCGTGTTCCGTACTTTTTTTCCTGAGTGTTTCTTTTTTTGCCGTGAACCGTTTTTTCTTCTCATTTTTCGTCTTTCTCGAGCCTGGAGAGCTTCCAGCAGAAGGGTTTTGGTAGGAGGCGGTGGTTTTTGGCCGGTGTTTGCGGGATGGAGCTCGTTTTTCTCATGTGATAGCGGATTTGGCTTGCTCTCGTCTAGATCTTCCCTTCCCTGTAAGTTTTTCTTGATTTAGGGTTGATTCAAGGAGTTAAACTTTCTTTGATTTCTTCTCTTCTTCTCTAAATCGTTGCTTTTGACCCGTAGGTGGCCGATCTTGCCGCCAAAGCCTGTTTCGTGTTGCAATCGCGGCATCTTGGTGGTAAGGCAAGTGGCTCCTTGCCCTTGCCAAGATTGACCCTTTTTACCTTCTTACCTTGCTGTATATTGGCCTTAAATTTCATTCATGTTCGATTTAGGTTGTTTAGGAATTTTGGCTCATTTTTTTTTTATTCGCGGTTTGGTGTCCAGTGGGTAGCTAGAGTTAGGGTGTGGCTGCATTTAGTTGTAGTTTAAGTATAGTTGCGATAGCCCCGAGTAGATAAGATAGAAGGGATAGTTGGAATTAGATTCCCAACTCTCTGTTTTCGTGCGTTGAGAGAGTTTAGGCTGCGGTTTTAACTAAAATTTACGTTTACCCTAAGTAGAAGCGCTGACAGTGTTGAGTGAGCCGAGTTCACTCAATGCCGTCATCCAGCGTAGGTTTTGCGGCTAAGTATTTTTGGCGTCAAGTGAGTGGAGCTTACTCAACGCCGTGTCGAGTGGGCTCGACGTTTCTGTCTTGGGTTCGTGTGTTTCCTTAGGATTGTTAGAGTGACTTTTCCCTATTCCCTGGGGGGGGGGAGTGTATTGGGTGTTTGGCTAGTTTTTGCATGCCGACTCCTGGGTTGTGCCAGGTGGTGGAGTTTTGGTGGCCTCTGGAGGGGTGGTTTTATGTGGAGAGCTGTGGCCACCGCCTTTTGCCCCGGCTTGGGTTGGCATGTGTGGGACCCTAAAGCTGCCACTGTTTGACCCCTTAGCCCTTTTTGGATCTGGTTTTGGTTATGTATTCAGATTCATATTTTGACCACTGCCATTAACCCACGTGTTAGGACTGTTAGTTCCTTTCCTATTTTTGTGGCTATTTCTTTTGGCATATATGTATATGTCTTGCTGCTATTGCAGGATCTTTTGTAGGGCATATTGCTTCTATTACTTGCACTTTGTATGTTTTGCTGTGCTTTAGACAATGCTCTTTTCTTAGTGTCCTGCCCTTTCTTGTGCTTATAGCATTTTTGTTGCCGGGTTGGTAAACCCTTCTTACTGTTCATAAATCTAATGCTCTATTTATCCCTTTTTTGATTATTTTCTTGTTGAGGTGTTCTTTTCTTGAATGCCTCAGGTCCAGGTTGTAGCCAGTTCAGTGGCTAGTTCTTTTGGAGGGGCTTGCTTGTGGCCTCTTGGGTAGCTGAGATAGCTGATCCTCGATTTTGTGAGGTCGTTTTTTACCTTTCTGTATAGACATGCATACTCACCAGTGGTTTCGTGTCAGGTTGTTGACGCCCACTGGTGGCTTCTTGCGATACTGGGTATGAACTTAAACTGCTATTTTTGCCTTTTACGGATGTTTACTTGTCTTCTGGGAAGGATTTATGCTAGGTTGCATGTTAGGTATTTTAAACCCTAAAGCATTACTATATGTATCTCATGCACGTCATATTTATAAAACTAAGACACTATTTTTCCTTTAGCGTAAAAGACCATCTTTCATATATACTATATTCACCTTAGAGTCGTGCATACCATGAGTCATCCCTCGGGGACACTTATGCTCATTTAGGGTGTCAACTTAACTTAACCAAAAGTATTTTCTGCTGCGCATAAATATACTTTTAATTGTGGACTAGCTGATCCACCATGCCGAGTGATACAGCCATTAAGTATAACCGGCTTTCTTTCATATTAAACTACGACTTTCCTTAAAATCTAAAGTCTGGAGTTTTGCCTGAGCGTGTGCAGTTATCCCCTGCACAATGTGGCATCACAACACGTATTTTCTCTTGCTCTGATATGATGTAATCATAGAGAAAATGCGGGTTGTGACAGCGATTCCTCCGCCCAGACACACCATTATGTTGTGTTCTAGGTGGAGTGAGCTGTGATACAATATGTAACATCACTCAGACAACTAGACCCCTATGATAGTTTTGTCATGACTGGGTCATGACAAAACCCTGGGAAGCAGTAAAAGGCCTAATGACACCCAATGTAACACCCAAAAAGTACAGGCCAAGAGGACCGAGCGGGACGAAAACTTGGGCTGGACGTAAATCGTCGATCAGAGCTGGACGCAGTCGTCGAGCAGAGCTCGACGCAGCCGTCGAGCAGAGCTCGACGCAGCCGTCGAGCAGAGCTCGACGCAGCCGTCGAGCAGAGCTCGACGCAGCCGTCGAGCAGAGCTCGACGCAGCCGTCGAGCAGAGCTCGACGCAGCCGTCGAGCAGAGCTCGACGCAGCCGTCGAGCAGAGCTCGACGCAGCCGTCGAGCAGAGCTCGACGCAGCCGTCGAGCAGAGCTCGACGCAGCCGTCGAGCAGAGCTCGACGCAGCCGTCGAGCAGAGCTCGACGCAGCCGTCGAGCAGAGCTCGACGCAGCCGTCGAGCAGAGCTCGACGCAGCCGTCGAGCAGAGCTCGACGCAGCCGTCGAGCAGAGCTCGACGCAGCCGTCGAGCAGAGCTCGACGCAGCCGTCGAGCAGAGCTCGACGCAGCCGTCGAGCAGAGCTCGACGCAGCCGTCGAGCAGAGCTCGACGCAGCCGTCGAGCAGAGCTCGACGCAGCCGTCGAGCAGAGCTCGACGCAGCCGTCGAGCAGAGCTCGACGCAGCCGTCGAGCAGAGCTCGACGCAGCCGTCGAGCAGAGCTCGACGCAGCCGTCGAGCAGAGCTCGACGCAGCCGTCGAGCAGAGCTCGACGCAGCCGTCGAGCAGAGCTCGACGCAGCCGTCGAGCAGAGCTCGACGCAGCCGTCGAGCAGAGCTCGACGCAGCCGTCGAGCAGAGCTCGACGCAGCCGTCGAGCAGAGCTCGACGCAGCCGTCGAGCAGAGCTCGACGCAGCCGTCGAGCAGAGCTCGACGCAGCCGTCGAGCAGAGCTCGACGCAGCCGTCGAGCAGAGCTCGACGCAGCCGTCGAGCAGAGCTCGACGCAGCCGTCGAGCAGAGCTCGACGCAGCCGTCGAGCAGAGCTCGACGCAGCCGTCGAGCAGAGCTCGACGCAGCCGTCGAGCAGAGCTCGACGCAGCCGTCGAGCAGAGCTCGACGCAGCCGTCGAGCAGAGCTCGACGCAGCCGTCGAGCAGAGCTCGACGCAGCCGTCGAGCAGAGCTCGACGCAGCCGTCGAGCAGAGCTCGACGCAGCCGTCGAGCAGAGCTCGACGCAGCCGTCGAGCAGAGCTCGACGCAGCCGTCGAGCAGAGCTCGACGCAGCCGTCGAGCAGAGCTCGACGCAGCCGTCGAGCAGAGCTCGACGCAGCCGTCGAGCAGAGCTCGACGCAGCCGTCGAGCAGAGCTCGACGCAGCCGTCGAGCAGAGCTCGACGCAGCCGTCGAGCAGAGCTCGACGCAGCCGTCGAGCAGATCTCGACGCAGCCGTCGAGCAGATCTCGACGCAATCTGTAACACCTCCCCAGTAATGGCCGTATAATATGGGTCCGGCAGGGGCCCCACAACATACAGACGCCACAGCTTCAGTATTATAAAATGATATAGCTACCCAAACTCAAAACTCAAAACACATCATAGCGAAAACAACCAAAGAGACTAGAAGTTATCCACGCCTACAAGAGTAACAAAATGGCCTTAAGGCCTTACAACAAGAGTAAATCCAAACTCAAATAATACATCAGTCCTGAAAGTGCATCAGCAAACCTAGTCTACCTCGGCATGCAAGTCGGTCACCAATGACATCAAAACATACAATGTCATAAAGAGTAGAGCTACAGCAAAAGTAACACTTCATAAGGCTTAGGCCTTTCTGGCCGGCGAGCTAGCTCCTGCTTGCGATCCTTGCCCTGTAAAAATTATTAGTAACGTGGGTCAGCAAAGGTTGACCTCAAACTGTGTAACAAACACATCTCCTCCCGGCCGCCCCTAACGGAACCCGGGGTACTCCTCCAACCTGCAAGTTAGCACTTCGTATGCAATAATCATAATCAAGAAAAGAAACTAAGGAAATAGGCTTGGATGTCTCAAACATCATACATGTTCTCTATTATTGAGCATTTAATAATAGGGCCTACTATGCAACATGAATGCAACACCCGGGCTTCACCCAAGGCACCCTATAGCGTATGCATCTAGCACAACATCACATCAATTGGGTACTCATCATTTCCCCATTGGCATAAAGCCCCAAACAAAAGGGGAACCACAATCCCCCAATGGCATACAAGCCGCCACACAGAACTCTTGCCAAGGCCCCACCCGCTCACGGTCGTAGACCCGGGCTTGTCGGCAAACTATGACATCTCATGCCAGGATTCCGTCCAACACACTGACCGATTCTAAGAACCCTCACTGGACCCCACCCGCTCATGGCCTCATTGCCTAGGCTTGTCCCATGCTCGGCGTCCTCGTCAGTCTCACACAAAGGGGACTAGTCTCGCTGGGACACTTTCCACACATGACTTGCATGCCACGGGATAGCCATCCGACCACGGAGATGCAGCCACGCCTTGGTACATCACAAAGCAAGACATTTCCTTCATAATCCCTCACTCGTACTGCAGCGTTCCCGCGCATCAAGGAAAACATCTACCACTCATGCGGAGCTAACCTTGTTCACCAAGGAAACCATCTACCTCCATTGAGGAGCTAACCTTGTCCACCAAGGAAACCATCTACCGCCAATGAGGAGCTAACCTTGTCCGGTACCGACCACACGTACTCATGCAAGTAAAAGGGAAGAATGTCACAAAAAACACGAACATCACAAACGGCCCTTAGCCGCAGCGGATTGCTACGAATCCTTAAACCTCGTATGCAACATCACCGAGTCGGACTAACGGTCGCGACTACGGCTTCACCCACCATGCCTAATCCACTAACGGAGCGGATCTCTAATGCAATAATCATGCCGGGGACGGACTCAATCGACCCGGAGGTTCCTCTTGAACCTTGGCGACCCAAACCCCTCTCATTTGAGTGTTTGGTGCCCAAAAACTAGAAAAGGAAAAGATGCTAAAACATGCATCCTAAAACCGAGAGGAGAAGTGTCGTTACCTTCCGACTCCTCTTCCTAGCCATGGAAAAATAGCAGGATGAAAACCTCCACAATGATCTAGCCTCCACAGATCTGGACTCGGCTCGCGATTTGGAGTACCGAAGCCTCTCCAACAGCCGGATCTCTACTTCACCTTCTTCCTTGCTCTCCCCTCTCTCTAGAACTTTAGAAAGAGAACCAACCAAAAGAAAATGAGGGTTTCTAAGGGTCCAATCCCGTGTATATCCCATAAGGAACAACCCCCAGTCGTTGGATCCCAAAATAAAGAAACGAATGGCCTTGATTCGGGCCTGAAATGCTAAAACTGGGCCGAACACAGCCTGCGACACGCCCGTGTCCATGGCTGTGTCCCCCATTCGCCGTCAAAAATCGACGCGCCTGGAACAACACACGGGCATCCGACACGCCCGTGTTCGACCTGACACGCCCGTGTCCCAACTGTCACGGCCGTGTGGTCGGCCGTGTGCCTCCATTGACATAGCCCCGAAAACAACCCGAGAGTCACACGGGTACTGGACCCGGCCGTGTCCTTGCCCGTGTCTAACTCAACACGCCTGGGCTCTAGGCCGTGTTCACTATCTCGACATTTCGTCGAGCGAAGTTCGTCGACTGCCTGACACGGCCTTGGACACGCCCGTGTCCTAGGATGTGTGCCTTATCTCGATACATCGTCGAGCGAAAATCGTCGACTCCCAGACACGGCCTTGGACACGCCCGTATCCTAGGCCGTTTGCCTTGTCTCGACACATCGTCGAGCAAAATTCATCGACTCCCCGGGCCGATCATCGATACGGGCTCGACACGCCCTGAGACATGCCCATGTCTCAGGCCGTGTTCTCTGCTCGACGATCATCGACTCCAAAATCGTCGACCTCACGACCAAAACGTCGACTAGAGCCTGACACGCCCTGGGACACGCCCGTGTCCCAGGCTGTGTGCTCCCTGCCAGACACCAATTTTCCTTCTACAAATTTTGGGGTGTTACAACTCTCTCCCCCTTAAAAAGAATTTCATCTCGAAATTACAAAACAAAAGGGAAACAAACTTAAATGGTACCTGATTTGAAGAGCTCTAGATACTCTTCTAGCTTGGCTTGTTCTCGCTCCCAAGAGTGCTCCTCATGACCGCAGTTGTCCCATCGGACTTTCACGAGTTTAACCTCTTTATTCCGCAACTGCCGAGTCTCCGAATCCTCTATAGCAATTGGACGGACTCGCGTCCTCAAGTCTTCCTCTATCGGTACCGATGTCGGTTCGATCACGATGCTAGCCTCCACCAAGGCTTTCCTCAAGACGGAGACATGGAAGACGTCGTGCAATCCACTCAGTTCCGTGGACAACGCCAACCGGTAGGCTGCTTCTCCGACCCGTTCAACAACTTCAAAAGGCCCCAAAAACCTTGGAATCAACTTCTTGAGTCGGCGAATCCGTGAGACGCCTTTGAACGGCTTGATCTTCAAATAGACCCAATCACCTACCGCAAACTCCAACTTCCTGTGACGAGCATTAAAGTATTTTGCTTGTCGGTCTTGCGCCACCTTCATAAGCTCTTGAATGGTCCGTACCAACACACAAACATCAGCCACCACCTCCTTTCCCAAAATTTTGGTGTCTCCCGCCTCTGTCCAAGACATCGGTGTTCGACACCGTCTCCCATACAAAGCTTCGTATGACGCCATTTTTATACTTGCTTGATAACTATTATTGTATGCGAATTCTACCATGAAGAGGTGATCCTCCCACTTCTTGCCGAAGTCAAGAATGCACATTCTCAACATATCCTCCATAGTACGGTTCGTTCATTCGGTTTGCCCGTCAGTTTGAGGATGGAATGTCGTACTGAACTTTAGCTTCGTGCCCAAACTCTTCTGAACCAATCTCCAGTCCTTGCACATAAACCGTCCATTTCGATTGCTGACTATGCTCTTAGGAATCCCATGCAGTCGCACAATGTTGCGAACATACAACTCCACCAGCTTCTCCACGCTGTCCTCCTTCCGATTTGGGATGAAGTGGGCCACCTTGGTTAAGCGATCCACGATCACCCAAATAGCATCATTACCCTGCTGCGACCTAGACAAACCATGTACACAATCCATGGAGATGTCATCAAATTTCCACTCAGGGATTGGAAGGGGCTTCAGGAACCCGCCCGGCTTCTGACATTCGGCCTTCACCAAGGCGCAAGTTTGGCAACGATTCACATACAAAGCTACGTCCCGCTTCAGCCCCGGCCACCAAAAGGATTTCTTCATATCCAAGTACATCTTTGTACTGCCCAGGTGAATGGAGTACTTTGTGAAGTGAGCCTCAAACATCAACTCCTCACGGAGTTTGCCGAACTGCAGTACACACACCCTTCCGTCCTTCCTCAGAAGCCCATCAATCATCTCCCAGGCACTGCTCTCGCCCTTTTGAGCCTCCAACACATATGGTTGAAACTCCACATCCAACTGAGTCGCTTCCCGAATGCGATCAGACAAGTCGTTCTGCATTTCAATCCAGTTCAACCGAGCCACGCTGGACTCGCCTTTCGCCACACATTCCAAACCAAGGGACTCCCATTCCCGTACCAACCGCTCATCATGAGCTTCGATCCAATTCCCTTGCCCCGAGTACTTCCTACTCAAGGCATCCACCACCACATTGGCTTTACCTGGCGTATACTGAATCGCCACCTCGTAGTCTCCAAGAAACTCAACCCACCTGCGTTGTCGCATGTTAAAGTCCTTTTGATCCAAGAGATACTTCAGGCTTTTATGATCCGTGAAGATCTCCACCCTTGCACCGTATACATAATGTCGCCATATTTTCAATGCAAAAATTACCGCCGCCAACTACAAGTCATGGACGGGGTAATTCCTCTCATGAGGCTTCAGCTGTCTAGACCCAAAAGCTATCACCTTGCCATGTTGCACCCAAACCGCATCCCGATGCATCACTGAAGATCTGAAATCCCTCGGTCCCTTGCGGTAGACTTAGGATTGGAGCCATCATCAGTCTCTCCTTCAGTGCCTCAAATGCTTGACTGCACTCTTGAGTCCACACAAACTTATGATCTTTACGAGTGAGTGAGGTAAGGGGTAGAGCTATCTGCGAAAAATTCTCCACGAATCTCCTATAGTACCCGGCTAGTACAAGAAAACTTCGGACTTCCGCCACGGTCCTCAAAACCGGCCAATCTCTGATGGCTTCCACTTTTGTTGGATCCACTGCCACCCCATCCCCACTAATCACGTGGCCCAAAAATGCCACCTTCACTAACCAGAACTTGCACTTTGAGAACTTTGCATACAACTGATTCTCCCTCAACACTTGTAAGACCACTCTCAAGTGAGTCTCATGCTCCACTTCAGATTTGGAATACACCAAGATGTCATTAATGAAGACAACCACAAAAGAATCCAAGTATTCCCGAAATACGCGATTCATCAGATCCATGAACACAGATGGCGCGTTCGTCAGCCCGAACGACATCACCATAAACTCAAAGTGTCCGTACCTTGTACCAAAGGCAGTCTTGGGGATGTCCTCGTCCCGAATTCGAAACTGATAATAACCTGACTTCAAGTCCAATTTTGAGTACACCACCGACCCCACCAACTGGTCGAACAAGTCGTCTATCTGAGGAATCAGATACTTATTCTTAACGGTCAGTTTATTCAGCTCTCGGTAGTCTATGCACAGCCGCATACTACCGTCTTTCTTCTTTACAAACAACACCGGCGCGCTCCACGACAAAGAACTGGGTCTAATATACCCTTGCTCCAATAGTTCCTGTAACTGTACTTTGAGTTCAGCCAACTCCTTTGGTGCCATCCTAAACGGAGAACGTGACACCGGCCTAGCCTCCGGCACTAACTCGATCGAGAAGTCGATCTCCCGCCGAGGAGGCGCTCCAGGAAATTCTTCCGGAAACACATCCTTGAACTCTACCACTACGGGCACTTCCTCAATAGACAACTGGGAGAGGCAAACCTCCAATAACGCTACTAGCGCTACACCACCCTGGTTAACCGCCCGCACCAATTGCATGGCCGAAATCAGGGAATAGGCCACTCCACAAAGGCCCTCAAATTTGACTTCCGCCTGCCCTTTGCTCTTTAGGGTCACTACCTTAGATAGACAATCAATACTGGCGCGCTGCTCTGCAAGCCAGTCCATGCCCAAAATGACATTGAACTCAACCAACGGTAAAACCGCTACTACCAAAACGAAGTCAACTCCGTCCAACTGCCAACAGATGCGCCCTTTGGCCCCAGTGGTCATGGATGACCCATTAGGCATGCGCACTTTCAGCTCCGCATCCGCCGAGAAAGACTCAATTCCTATTCTCCGGATGAAGCTCTCCGCGAGAAAGGAGTGAGATGCTCCCGTATCGAACAATACCCTAGCGGGGTATCTGGAAACTAATACGAAGCCTACAACATAGACATCACACATAAAAGTCTAAAAGTATGAAGCACAAAATTAAACTCAAATTTCCTCATACCTGTCACCACATCGGTTTGGCGGATCGCTTCCTGCTGTCCAAGGTTGTAGGCCCTTGGTTGCACCGGTTGTAATCGAGAAGCGCTTGACTCCGCCATCTTCCCTTTCTCTGCGGCACTGGGGCCGGAGCGCACAGTCTGCTCCTGTCTTGCCTCTTGCTCCGCTCCTCCTTGAGGACAAACACGAGCTATATGCCCCACCTTACCGCAGTTGTAGCACGTCGGCGGTCCCCTAGAGTGAGAACCTCCAGGCATCCACTTGCTCTTCTCACCGAACCTGGAAGTGTGAGGCTTTTTCCTCCACCTACTCCCTTCAGACTTTTCTTGGGGTTGGGGAGGCTTCCCTTCCCCTTGCTTGGGAGTGAAACCCTTACGATGTTGGGTTCGCTCCAGATCACTCTCCAATATCCTGGCAGCCTCAACTAGCTCATTAAAACCAGCTCTCTTCATGAAAATGAGGGGTTTCCTCAGATTCTCCCTCAGCCCCTGATAGAAGAGGTTATCCCTCTCTACATCATCTGCCATCGTTGTTCCCGCGTAACGACCCAAATGGGTGAACTCCTGCACATACTCGTCCACCATCTTGTCTCGCTGCATTAAGTGCAGAAACTGCCTCTGAAGGGCCAACCGTGTAGAAACGGGAATGTGCCTCTTTAGAAAAGCATCCCCAAATTCTTCCATCGACGGGGTGCGTCCAGGGAACTACCGGCCGCTATGGCTCACCCACCACAACTTGGCGTCTCATTCCAACATGAACGCCGCATACTCATATTTCTTTTCTTTTGGCGTCTCTGCCACCCTTAAAAGCTCTTGAATTCGAACCCACCAATCCTCCGCATCCGTTGGCGTATCAACTCCCTTGAACGACGGGGGATGGAAACTCAGGAAATACTTCATGTGCTGGTCTCCATGTTCGACAACCAACCTTTCCGCCAAAGGCTCCACTCGCCTGGCTTCTCCACCTGGCACGACCGTCGTCGTGTCGGTGTAACAGTGGTTGCTACCTGAGCTGCCGCTGCGGCTTGGGCTGCCACCATCGCTTTTGCAAGCATGCGACAGAAGTCGGCCGGGTTTACACTCGTGCCCAAAATACCTGGAGCAGTGGCACTGCTCGCCGAAAGTTCTTCTCTTGCTCTCGACGTGCCCGCCTCATTGCTTGCACTCTTCAAGAAAATAAGAAACAAGGGATCAGTCTCTAATCTCAAGATTTAAACATAAGGACACTCATGGTCCCGCATTACTCTTATGTGGATAACTTCTCTATGCACTGACCTTGAATCTAACCTCCCTCTGATACCAAATTGTAACACCTCCCCTGTAATGACCGTATAATATGGGTCCGACCGGGGCCCCACAACATACATACGCCACAGCTTCAGTATTATAAAATGATATAACTACCCAAACTAAAAACTCAAAACACATCACAGCGGAAACAACCAAAGAGACTAGAAGTTATTCACGCCTACAAGAGTAATAAAATGGCCTTAAGGCCTTACAACAAGAGTAAATCCAAACTCAAATAATACATCAGTCCTGAAAGTGCATCAGCACACCTAGTCTACCTCGGCATGCAAGCCGGTTACCAATGGCATCAAAACATACAATGTCATAAAGAGTAGAGCTACAACAAAAGTAACACTTCATGAGGCTTAGGCCTTTCTGGCCGGCGAGCTAGTTCCTGCTTGCGATCCTTGCCCTGTAAAAAATATTAGTAACATGGGTCAGCAAAGGCTGACCTCAAACTGTGTAACAAACACATCTCCTCCCGGCCGCCCCTAACGGACCCCGGGGTACTCCTCCAACATGCAAGTTAGCACTTCATATGCAATAATCATAAGCAAGAAAAGAAACTAAGGAAACAGGCTTGGATGTCTCAAAAATCATACATGTTCTCTATTGTTGAGCATTTAATAATAGGGCCTACTATGCAACATGAATGCAACACCTAGGCTTCACCCAAGGCACCCTATAGCGTATGCATCTAGCACAACATCACATCAATTGGGTACTCATCATTTCCCCATTGGCATAAAGCCGCAAACAAAAGGGGAACCACAATCCCCCAATGGCATATAAGCCGCCACACAGAACTCTTGCCAAGGCCCCACCCGCTCACGGTCGCAGACCCGGGCTTGCCGGCAAACTCTGACTTCTCATGTCAGGATTCCGTCCAACACACTGACCGATTCTAAGAACCCTCGCTGGACCCCACCCGCTCATGGCCTCATTTCCCGGGCTTGTCCCATGCTCGGCGTCCTCATCAGTCTCACACAAAGGGGACTAGTCTCGCCGGGACACTTTCCACACATGACTTGCACGTCACGGGATAGCCAGCCGACTACGAAGACACAGCCGCGCCTTAGTACATCACAAACCAAGACATTTCCTCCATAATCCCTCTCTCGTACTGCAGCGTTCCCGCACATCAAGGAAAACATCTACCACTCATGCGGAGCTAACTTTGTTCACCAAGGAAACCATCTACCTCCATTGAGGAGCTAACCTTGTCCACCAAGGAAACCATCTACCGCCAATGAGGAGCTAACCTTGTCCGGTACCGGCCACATGTACTCATGCAAGTAAAAGGGAAGAACATCACAAACAACACGAACATCACAAACGGCCCCTAGCCACAGCGGATTGCTACGAATCCTTAAACCTCATATGCAACATCACCTAGTCGGACTAACGATCGCGACTACGGCTTCACCCACCATGCCTAATCCACTAACGGAGCGGATCTCTAATGTAATAATCATGTCAGGGACGGACTCAATCGACCCGGAGGTTCCTGTTGAACCTTGGCGATCTGATGCGCCCGCGAACATACTCTTACTGTGGTTGGTTCGGTGAGTCGATCGCCGCGGGCGTGCTACAGGAGGCAAGTGCACCTATTACAAGTAGTACTCGATATTCGGGAGAATACCGAGGTCGTATTGTTCTCGGGGTCGTGTTGACTATTCTTACTCCTCCGGGTGGACTATTATTTTACTGAAAATAAGGTGGAGATTTAAATTAAGTAAAGATAGAAAAAGTAAAGGAGCAAAAAAATGATTTAGAAAATATTCAATGAAGGGTTAACGCTCGGCATCGAATCGGATTAAGACTAAAATAATTTTTAATAATTAGAGGACTTAGTTTTCAAATCAATAAAAGGCAACTTGGCCGCGGAGGTTCCACAAATGTGAGCTCACCTAGCTATAGGGATATCGCTCACTTGAACGTTAAGAATATTCGATCGAACGTTAGTCCGACGAAGGATTCCTCTTAACGCCCGCTTTACGCTAAGAACCCCACTATTGAGTGGGGAACCCAATCCGGTAGAATTACGCTTGTCCTCTCTCGAGGGTATGCACGCAACTCTATTTACCCAGGGGTGATCTGTCCATACACACGGCCTCTCGGCTAGCTAGTGTATGGAAAACGGAAATAGGGCCCACACATCGATTTGTGGTCCTACGCGTCGTTAACCCGGGGTAAACCTTAAGTCCTTAAATTAAAGTGAAAATAAAGAGCTTTAATTATTACAAATCATTTTAAATATCCCAATGCTCTTCGATGCCGAGGCTAATAACGATTAGCCACACATCGGTATGGGGACGACTTTATAATTTAATGAGGCGCGAGTTCGAAATTAAACGCTAAATGATTATAAGAAAAGGATATAAAAAATAACAAACATTTAGAAAGCTGAAAAGTTAGCTAAAACAAGAACTCACGCACACTCCAAATTATAAATAAAATAGAAACTAAGTTACACATAAAAGAAATTTGCATAATTGAAATTGCAAGTCCCACTCAAACGAGTGGGGGCGGAAAATAAAAGCTGAAAATTGCAAGTCCTACTCAAACGAGTAGGACTAAAATGAAAGCGAGTCCTACTCGAATGAGTAGGAGAAAATAAATGCGATTACAGGGCTTTCTCAAATATTTACAGGGAGATAAAGATACGCCATTTAACTCAAACGAGTAGGCGAAAATAAATGCGAGTACAAGTCCTACTCAAACGAGTAGGCGGGAAAGAAAGTCCGTCCATTTAACTCAAGTGAGTAGGCGGGAAAATAAAGAAAGAAAATTACAAGTCCTACTCAAACGAGTAGGCGGGAAATGAAAACGATGCGTCATTTAACTCTTAACGAGTAGGCGGAAATAAATGCACACAAACACACACACTCTATATGAATTGAAGGAAAGCAATAGAACTAACTCCTAAACACACGCACTCTACATAATTAAAGAAAACAATAAAATAAAGCATGAAAAATTAAGCATGAAAAACTAACACCTACACTCACACACTCTACATAATTTGAACAAAGCATCAAAACATTATTCTCATACACTCACACACACAAATTAAAAGCAAAATGAAAGTTACCTAAAAATTAAAACATTTACTTTTTCATGCTTAGGTTTAGCCAAAAATAAAAAAAAGAACAAAATGAAATTTTTAGAGAACAAAAGTTTTTTCAAAACCAATTAAAAACCAAAGTTCTTGGAAAATTAAAATTACAAGATTTTCATTCTTATGTTTTCGTAAAAGTGATAAAAATGTGAAAAAGAAAATGAAAAGAACACAAAAAAGGATTTTACAATACTACAAAAAAACTAAGAAAAGAAAATAAAATTCACTTTCAAATCTCTTTTATAAATACATAAGTATGAAATAATAAAAAAAAATTAAGGAAGAACATGTTGAATATGAGATAAACACATCATACCATGCTTGGAAATGAAATCTACTACAAAACCTATCATGAAGACAAGTTAAAAACATGACTATTAAACATGTTACACTCATACACACACACACACACACACACACACACTTTTCATAAAGAGAAAAACAAAGGTGAAACTAAGGATAAAATGAGAAGAAAAGTGGGCACATGAGTTCATTCCAAAGCCAAATAAGAAGAGAAAAGCTAACATTTTTATTGATCAAAGGAAACGATTACAAAGGTATTACAAAGCTAAAAGATAAAGCAAAGCAAAACATGAAAGGAAGGGGGGGGGGAAATCTCCTTACATAGCACTAGAATCACGGATGCAGCCCACAAAAAACACCAAAGTGGCTCAAAAATATGAACCCTTGGACCTTACAGAAATGGGCAATTTATAGGCAAAAAATTCTAAGTACACGCCCTCCGACACGGGCGTGTCGGGGGGGGGGGGGGGGGGCGTGTCACTACTATTCATGATGGCAGCCGATGATTTGACAGGAAAGTTGACTTAGGGTTGAGTTAGAGGATGTCACGCCCCAGGTCACGGGCGTGACGCTGGGCGTGTCGGGGAGGTAAAACCGGGCGCGGGTTGCGTCAAAAGTCTTCGGCAGCATCTTGTCGGCCAGGTGAAGAAGTCACGCCCCCGGTCACGGGCGTAACTCTGGGCGTGTCGGTTGGTGTCGACACTCGACAAACGTCGAGCGAAAAGTGTCGAGTTGAAAATCGTCGAGCTAAGCTTGAGTCACGCCCTAGGTCAGGGGCGTGACGCTGGGTGTGTCGCGGGTTCAACAATTGTTGAACTGAATTCGTCGAGTGGAATGGACACGGGCTTATGTCACGCCCCGTGTCAGGTGACACGGGCGTGACCCAGGGCGTGTCAAACTTTTCTCTTCAAAATCATCCGATTCCATGGGAAATGCAATGTCACGGCCCGGTCACGGGCGTGACCAAAATGACACGGGCGTGACACGATAATTTTTTGCAGATTTTGATTTCTTTCTGAAAAATAAAATAAAATAAGTTAGTAATATATTTACAAAAATAGGAGCATTTTATTGAACAAAAATAAGTAAAAACGACGAAAATAAATGAAAACGACTAAATTAATGTGCACAAAAATACGTATATTTACAATTCATCAAATACCCCCATACTTAAGCTTTTGCTATTCCAGAGCAAAAGTTTGAGGTGAACTTATAAGGAATAGAAAAAAACTTTAAGTTTAGCTACCGCTTAATCAATTATAAGAGAGATCTAAATAAATATACGGGGTGTAAGAGTTAAGTCCTAAAATTATGTAGATGATTTAAATAGCGCAAAAGTTTTGGCCAAAAAGACTTCTTGATGTAATCAAATAGGAGACAATATTTGTAATGGTTAGATTAAAGAAAATAGTTTGGAATTATATGAACTCTAGCTTATAGGAGTGTTACTGGAAATAATACAATTTACTAATTATGCTCTCAAATTAATTTTTGAATTAATTCTAGAATCGTGTAATTGGCTATAAGGGGGTAGTGGGTTTATGAAGAGGGTTTTGATTTTGAGGTGAGGTAATTTTTTCTCGAACCTCCATTTTTTTTTTGGATTATTAGGAAAATGAAATCTTATTTTCCTAATATCATAATTGTTTTTCATCTGCAAGAATAAAATTGACCCAATGTATATGTGTAGGAGTAATGAATTTTATCCTCTTACTCCATAACATATAATCTTTTTAAATTATTGAGTGCCTATGTTTACGGAACGAAATCTTATTCCCCTTGACATATGATCTTTTAAGGATAAAATTTTTCATGTCAAGTAGGTCATGAAAGGTAAGGGGAGAAATGAAAACTAGATTTTTGATTCTAAAAAGTTTTTGAGAGAAACCTTAATAATTTGTACGTTCCAATTTTTCAGAAAGCTAAAAGTAAGTATAATTGAATTCTATAGTCGTTATTTTCTAACATAATACACGTGCTCCTATTAATGAAAAATTAGAAGTAGTGCCTAAAATGAGTTCGCTATTTTTAACAAAGTATAATGAATTCTTTAAAACTTAACCCCGGCTATTTAAAATTTTCAATCAATAATTAACAAACGGGTAGTGAACAAAGAATTAATAGTATTCACATATAAATAAACTCAAAACAGAATTTTTGGATAGCAGGAAAGTTAAAGATGAAATATTTGATTTTATTTGTTTCAAAACATTTTTTTTGTTTTTTGATTTTTATAGTTTTTATCATTTCATTTTTTTGTTTTTCATTTATTATCTTTTTTTTGTATTTTTGTTTTGTTTTACTTAATTTTTGTTTTTTTGTTTTTTTTTTGAATTAATTTTTTGAACTATTATCTTTTTTGTATTTTTTTAGAAAATTTTCATTCTATGTACAAAAATATGGGAGAAAAAGAGAGGTTTTTACAAGAATGGGGAAGTGGGAGAGAGAAAAGAGTATTTACAAAAAGAATATGTATAAAAAAATATTTACAAAGTGAAACTAAATATATTTTTTGTTTTTTTTTGTACTTTTTTTTTGAATTTTTGGAAAAAAGAAAGAAAAAGAAAATGAAACCTTTTTTTTGGATTTATTTTTGGAAAAAAGAAAGAAAAAGAAAATGAAACCTTTTTTTTTGGATTTTTCATTTTAATTTTTTTTTCATTTTAAGATGTTTTTTTTTTATTATTTTTTGTTTTGTTTTTTTATTTGTATTTTTGAAATGCAGAAAAAAATTGAATTGCAGAAAGTAAAGCACGAAAATACCCCCATACTTAAGTCCAACATTGTCCCCAATGTTGTAACGTAAGTATGCAGAACAAGAGGAAAAACAATATATACAAAGAAAATAAAGAGAGGGGGGTAGAAGCTTCCCTGAAACGCGTAGGGGGAGGCCGATCAGAAATCCTGCGTTTATTAGAAAAAGCAGCAAAGATAATAAGGAAGGAGCGAAAAAAATAAGCGAGGGGTGCCTCCCAGGAGCGCTTTGTTTATAGTCGTGTAGCTGGACTATTTTGGCGGGTTTATAATGTGGAGGAAAGTTATGGTTTCGCTAAAACCGATCACTGGATCTCCTGCTATATAAGAATTTAACCGATGACCGTTTACTTTAAACGAACCTTTTTCCGGGTGGGAGACGAGTACGGTCCCATATGAAAAAACTTCTTCAACTAGGAAGGGACCAGACCATCTAGATTTTAGTTTACCCGGAAAAAGCCTAAGACGTGAATTGTAAAGAAGGACAAGATCGCCAGGAGAAAATAATTTTTGGGACTTGATTTTTCGATCGTGATATAACTTAGAGCGCTCCTTATAGAATTTATTGCTCTCGTAACTGTTTGCACGCCATTCATCGAGCTCGTTTAGTTGCAGTTTTCTATTCTGAGCGGGTAAGTTGGAGTCGAGGTTTAAGAGTTTTAAAGCCCAAAGAGCGCGATGCTCGAGTTCTACGGGTAAATGACATGCTTTGCCGTAGACTAGCCAGAATGGCGTACAACCAATTGTGGTTTTGTATGCCATCCGATACGCCCACAACGCATCGTCGAGTTTAACGGACCAATCTTTCCTATTTAGTGAAACGATTTTTTCTAGAATTCGCTTAATCTCTCGATTTACTACCTCAACTTGGCCACTTGTTTGCGGGTGGTAGGGGGTGGCAAGCTTGTGCGTGACTCCGTATTTAGCTAACGTCTTAGCCATAAGAGCGTTACAGAAATGCGCTCCTCTATCACTAACAATTGCGCGAGGCGTGCCGAAGCGAAAAAATAGTTTTTTAAGAAATGTAACGACGACTCGCGCATCGTTGGTGGGGAGAGCTTGCGCTTCCGCCCACCTTGATACGTAGTCGACCGCCACTAAAATATACATATTTTTGAAAGATGGAGGTAGGGGGCCAACAAAATCTATACCCCATGAAAGTGTGAGTTAGATCTGATATACTCTAGAGAGGGGGGGGGGGGGGGTGAATAGAGTATTGTGCTTCTTAAAAACTTTTACAACAGTTGTTGTATTCTAATGTGAACAGGGAAGCAAATAATAAAAAGTAAATCTAATCACAGAATGATTACAGAGCAATCTAGTCACAAAGCAACCTAGTCACAAACCACATCCAGAAACAAAAAGAAAAACAAGCAACCAGAAGACATAAGGAGCTATAGTGGTTCCCCAATCAATCTGGGTACATCCACTCTTCTACCACCCTAGGTAGGAATCCACTGCAGGATGAGTTGATCAGGTGTCCTGGGCACCAATGAGCTTTTGATAAGGTGCTCAAAAACCAAACCAGATTTTTTGATCAGGTGTCTTGCCACCAATGAGCTTTTGATAAGGTGCTCAAAAACCAAACCAGATTTTTTGATCAGGTGTCTTGCCACCAATGAGCTTTTGATAAGGTGCTCAAAAGCCAAACACAAACTTTTGAAGGGAGTTTGAAAAACCCTTTACAGCAGAGAGAGAGAGAGAGGGAAAGAGATGATCTTTTCTGTCAACAGTCAGAGAGAAGATAGTGGATGTTGTCAAAGCTCCCCCTGAGATCTGTAGTTGTTCAGGAAGTGAAGCTTTGCAGTAGGGTGATATGCCTTCAGAAAATTGATCTCTAGCAAATGATGATTTCAGCAACAACTGAAATGTGAGGTGTCTGGAGTCTTGAATGATGATGACCTTGAACACTTGAATCAAAAGAGATCTGAAGATTTCAGTTTGTTGATCTCCTTTGGTGATTGAAAGATATGGTACCTAAACACCTAGAGGAGGGGGGGTGAATAGGTGACCTAATCCTTTTCTAACTTTGTTGGCAGCCAAACAGTTATATCACCGATTTCTAACTAGTTTATTACAGCAATCAGCAATAATCAAACAAACACAGATCATCCACAGCACAAACACAGCACAGCACACAGTGTTTTATAGTGGTTCCCCAAGATATGGGTACATCCACTTTCCCCCTTCGCCTATCTAGCAGTGTACTAGATTCGGCCTAACTTCTCCACTGTCTTAGAACCCAAATTGGTTCCTACCTCAGGCCCAAAGCCTTACACTCAGCTTTATCCCAAAGCCTACACTCAGCCAATCAAGGCCTACACTCAGCCAATCCAAGGCCTACACTCAGAGATCTATATCTCCTACACTCAGGCTAACAAGCCCTACCCTCAGCCTTTATAAATATAGGCTTACAATCACTCAGATTCAATGGATCCTACAAGTTACAAATGTAATACAAATAATGACTCTACAACTCAGAATTACAGGAGGGGAGTTGAGAGATTCTTGATGAGTTCTTGGAAGAACTCAGCTGGATTCACCCTGACTTAGCTTTCTTCAAAGCTTCTTGAGTAGAACTGAATAAGGCTGAATCCTCTGCAGTTGTTCCTTGACCTCTGCCACTTAAGACCCAGAACTGAATCTGAATCCTTCTTCTCAGCCTAGTTCCTAAGGCTGATTTCTTGGAAGGAGCCCTCTCTCTCCAACTTCTTAGATCTCTGTTTCTGTAAACTGTGGGTGCCTATTTATAGGCCTTCTTCATGGTAACCGGCTGGTCCGGTTCATAACTGACTTCTGACATCTCTGACAGTTGCTGTAGACCGGCTGGATCGACAGCTGTCATGTCAACCAGTCACTTCTTGAAAATCTCTAACTGTTTATAAGTGTCGAGACTTTCTGTCTTTAAGTGTTGACACTTATAGTCCAAGTGTCGACACATGTTGTATAAGTGTCGACACAAGTCTACAAGGTGTCGACACAATTCCTTGTATGTCTCGACATAGATTCTTCTGCATGTGTCGACACTAAAATTGAGTGCCGACACAAATACTTGTTCTTTTAGCTTTTGCTGAATTCTTCTATGTGTCGACACATCTCCTTTGTGTCGACACAACTTCTTGTGTTGAATCTGTCAAGTGTCGACACTGCTTCTTGGTGTCGACACATAGTCTTCTATCTTGAATCTTGCTGAGTGTCGACACAGCTCCTTGTGTCGACACACCTTCTTGTTGTTGAGACTTCAGCTGAGTGTCGACACATTCCTTTAGTGTCGACACTTGTACTTAGAATAATTTGCTGCTCTTTCTGTTCCTTTGCTAAGTGTCGACACAGCTCCTTGTGTCGACACTTTCTTCAAGTGTTGAGTCTTTAGCTAAGTGTCGACACATTGTGCTGGGTGTCGACACTTACTTCAAGTGTTGACTCTTCTGATAGTGTGTCGACACATTGTGTTGAGTGTCGACACATGTACTTAGACTCTGCAGACTTTTGCTGAGTGTCGACACAGCTCCAAGTGTCGACACTTTCTGGTGTAGACACAGCTCCTTGTGTCGACACTTTCTGTCTGCACTTTTCTTCACTGAGTGTCGACACAGCTCCAAGTGTCGACACTTTCTGTCTGGTGTCGACTCTGCATCCCAGGTGTCGACACAATGGCTCCAAGTGTCGACACTGCTTGTCTGGGTGTCGACACAGGCTTTCTTAAGTGTCGACACTTTCCCTCTGGGTGTCGACACATGGACTTAGAAACTTTTTGCTTCAGTCCAGTGATTTCTTAACCTGCACAAGTAACTCAAACATACATCAAATACATTATGATGTATATCATTGAGATGGGTGAGGCTTCTTCAAATCAGGTACATTTGACCAATGTACCCAACAATCTCCCCCTATTTGGAGAAGTCATAACCCTTAGTCAATGATATACACCATTCATAATTAAAAATTACAAAATGATGTAAAGCAGATTATAATCAGCAGGGTTAACATGAACATGTAAAACTTCACACATATACACATTCAACATTGCAGAATGAACAAGAAATATACACATACTCAGAACAATCATGAAAATATATTTATCATAAATTGTTCTAATATTTTTCTAATACATCTTTAATGATTTACAAAAATGTTTCTCATACAAAAGATTACAACAATCTTCAAATTAATTCCTAATCTATTTCTGATCAGGTTCTTTGATAACAATTCCTTTGCCAGCTTGGACTTTAGCCTTGACAGCAGCAGCAGCAGTAGGCTCCCCATCAGCAGGCTTCTTGCCTTTTAGATCTTTCTTGTCTGCCTTGATCTTTTGTCTCTCAAAATAATGATAGGGCTTAGGAAAGTACTTGCTAGGCTCCACAGCTGTAGGAGGTAGCTTTCCCATCTTAGCCTTCCTTCTGTACTGAACAATGACTTCTTGCCTGATCTCATGATTCCTCCATTCTGCTTCAGAGAACCACTTGTTTCTATCAGTAGTGTTGTATTTAGCAGCTTTCCAGGCAGTAAGAATTATGTTTCTAGAGGTAGGACTCCATTGTTCAAAGTCTGGCTTTAGTTCAGCTTGTTCCCTAAACCTCTTCTTTGACAACCTTGCCTCTTCTTCTTTGTCTAAGGCCTCTTGCATAGCTGCTGTTATAGGTTGAACAACCTTTTCTAAATGGACATTGTCCTTGCCCTCAGATGAGCTATACATTGTGCTCACCTCTGCTTGAATCATTTCAAAATTTGGAGGTGGATAAATGACTTGAGCTACTTCTTGTGGCTCACCTCCAAAATATGCAGGGTTCAGTCCAGATTCAGCAACTTCATTGTCATCACACAGGGGAGGATATCCAAGTGTAGCCCTGATGGAATTGGATATCCACTTAGCATGTTCAGAACTGGCCTTGACTAACACTCTCTCCCCCTTTATGACTTCTTGGGCAACATGATCTCTTACATCATCCTTCTGGAATCGGATTTGACCATCCAAGTACCTGATTCCATCTTTAAAGTAAGGTCTAAGCTTTGTAAGTTGTTCAGAGATTGCTTTCTGGGAATCTTGTATTGCAGTTTTGACAGCGGTAATCTCAGCTTGGAATATTTTATCAAAGTCAGCCTTTGCAGCAGCAGCAGATGTAGAAGGTTCAGCAGACTTATTCTTCAATTCAGTGACTATAGCATTGTGGGAGGCAGTTAAATTATCATTCATTCTCAACTGATTCTCCAGCACATATCCTTGCTTTAATGCTATATCATCTACTTGTGCCTTTATTTTCTCTTGGTGTGTAGCCAGATATACCACAACATTTCCACCCTTTGAAAAACATTCATTCATCTCCTTTTTATTAAGGTTCATCTCAAACCTTATTGACTTTATATCTTGGGCCAAGTCAAACTGCAAAATCTTCTGCCCTTCATCAACATAAGTCTCTATAGCCTTCCTTTGTTCATCCATTTTTATCTGTAGTGCAATCAGTAAAGCACTATAGTCAACAGTTGGAGCTTGTTGGACTATAGGCTGTGGGGCAATGGATTGCAAGGCTTTCTTATAACTCTTGCTTCTCCTCTTAAAGACAAAGAGTTTCTTCTTCTGGGCCCGAGCACTCTCCTCATCCTCAGAGGCAGAAGTGCTGACAATATCAACCCTGTCCTTAGGGCTTTGAGGCTTCTTAATTTGCACAGCAGGTGCTTGCTCAGTTTCCAGCCTAATAGGCTCTTCCAGAACTTCCATGTGCTCCCCCTCAGCAGCAGCACTCTTATCTTCAGCAGCAGCATCCTTGTCCATATCAAAATCATCTTGTTCTAGATTCAGAAAAAAATCTTCCATTGTATATTCATGAGGGGATGGAGCTGGAGATAGTCTTTGCTCTTCAACCACTGACTCAGGTACCACTTCTTGTTCAGCAGATTTGTCTTCTAAAACAACATCTGGAACTTGTTTGTCTAGCTGAGTTTGCTGATGGACATCAGACAAATTAGCATCTTCTATAAGATAGTCTAAAGTTTTTAAGTCAGTGAGTACCTCTTGGATAATGATGGTGGCTTGCTCACTGTCCAGTGTAGAGGGTTGAGCTACAACAGGAGGCTCCCCCTGGCTGTGATCCCTATGGATGGGGCTAGCATGAGGCAGCTCCTCCTGGATCTCAGCAGTATCTTGAGGAGCAGGAGTCTTTACTACTGTCTCTACCTCCTGATCATCAGGTGTGAACACCACCTGTGCTTCACTTTCAGAACTGCTGGAGGACTCTTGTGCCACAACAGCAGTTTTTCTCTTCTTCCTGGGAGGAGTGATTTTCTCAGTAACTTGCTTCTCAGGGGTAGGCATATCCTTTGACAGCACCCTTTCCCACCTAGACAAGATCCTCATATCCATCTTTCTCATATGATTGATCTTGCTTCCAGCAGCAGTGCTCAGTACCTCTGGTATTGTACCAGCCAGGTAGAGACTGATAATCCTGCCCAGATTGGGCTTCTTCAGACTTTCCTTGATCTTTTCATAGATTACCATTGACCAATCTGTTCTTAGGGTGAAGATAATTCTTGTCATGATATTGAACATTGAGGCTGACACCCTGTCATGCCCTCCAGGCTTACTGAGAATGACCTTTCCCACAATTTCAGACAGAAATTTTCCTTGACTGTTCATGCCTTTCCTGTTAAAGACAGAACCTATCTTCAGCTTTGGATCAAGTCCACACCAGGTAAGAGCTTCCCTGGTCTTGGATGTAGAAACTTCTTCTTCATCTTGAGTCTTAGGTAGCTGGAGGACCTTCCTCAGACTTTTTGGGGAGACCTTGACTTTGGATCCATGCACTCTGGATTTGATTCTATATCCAGAGTCATCAACTGTAGCTCCAGTAAGGAATTCAAGAACTTCCTTCTTCCAGATCGTGGTTGGTTCTGAAACCAAATATTCTAGTCCAGAATCGCTGACTAGGGTTACCACCGATTCAATTTCTTGATCTCCATCATCGAACGCGCCGCGCACAAGTTCATAGCCTTCGTTAACGTTCTCCTCGAGCTTGGGAGCCATTAGGGTTTGGAGAATTAGTCTTGAGAAAAGAGAAATGTCGACACAATAGTTTTGGTCTCGAAACTTTGAAAGCGTGTCGACAATCAGAGACAGAACCCTATTTATACCTGTCGAATTTTGAAGATGAACAGGCGGGACAGCAAGCTAAACATGTGTCGACACTGGCAATAAGTGTCGACACTGACTTATAATGTCTCGACACATATGTGTCGACACAAGTTTAGTCAACAGATTTTATGTGTCGACACTTGGTTATGTGTCGACACAACATAACTCGACATATTGTCGAGACTTTACTTAGAAAAATTCTGAGTAAAACATAAGTGTCGACACCATATTGGATGTGTCGACACTTACTTGTCATGTGTCGACACTAATATTCTGAAGTGTCGACACCAACATCCTAGATGTGTCGACACCTTTTTCCTGAAGTGTCGACACTACTATTCTGTGTCGACATAGACTTGTCTATGTGTCGACACCTTTTTACTTAGTCAATTTTCTAGTTCTGTAAACTTAGTCTAAGTTGATCATTCCTAGTTCAATTTTGAATCTATTGAACTTAGCTTCTTCTAGTGGCTTAGTAAACATATCAGCTATTTATTCATCTGTTTTAACATATTCAAGTACAATATCATTTCTTTCTACATGTTCCCTAAGAAAGTGATATTTAATTTCAACATGTTTTGTCCTACTATGAGATACAGGGTTATTAGCTATTGAAATAGCACTAGTAGAATCACAGAAAAGTGGAGTTCTACTTACCTGAAATCCATAGTCCTCTAGCTGATGTTTAATCCATAGAAGTTGAGCACAGCAACTTCCTGCAGCTACATATTCTGACTCAGCTGTGGAGATAGCCACACTGGTTTGCTTCTTGCTGCTCCATGAAATTAGTCTCTCACCTAGGAATTGACAGGTTCCAGTAGTACTCTTTCTATCCTCTTTGCATCCTGCAAAGTCTGCATCTGAATAACCTGTTAGATCAAAATCTCCATTCCTAGGGTACCAGAGGCCTAGATAGGGAGTGCCCTTTAGATATCTCAAAATTCTCTTGACTGCAGTCAAGTGAGACTCTTTAGGGCAGGCTTGATACCTGGCACAAACACATGTAGCATACATAATGTCAGGCCTACTTGCAGTCAAGTATAGTAGGGAGCCAACTATCCCTCTATACAAGGTTTCATCTACAGGTTTCCCTGCATCATCCTTGCTAAGAGACATACTTGACCCCATATGAGTCTTCATGGTACTGGAAGAATCCATACCATATTTCCTTATGAGTTCTAGGGTGAACTTGGACTGACATATGGATAAACCATTTTCAGTCTGTTTAACTTGGAGACCCAAGAAAAACTTCAGCTCTCCCATACTACTCATCTCAAACTGACTTTGCATAAGCTTTGCAAACTTTCTGCAAAGATTACTTTTAGTAGACCCAAATATAATGTCATCTACATATATTTGGACAAGTATGACTTTGCCTCTAGATTCCCTAAGGAATAGAGTCTTATCTATTTTCCCCCTTGAGAACTTGTTCTCAATGAGGAAACTAGATAGGGTTTCATACCAAGCTCTAGGGGCTTGCTTTAACCCATATAATGCTTTCCTAAGTCTATAGACATAATGAGGTTGAGTTGGATCAACAAAACCTGAAGGCTGCTCCACATAGACTTCTTCTTTAAGATTACCATTTAAGAATGCTGACTTGACATCCATCTGGTAAACCTTGAATCCTTGATAGGTTGTATAGGCCAAGAACATCCTTATGGCCTCCAGTCTGGCTACTGGGGCAAAGGTTTGATCAAAATCAATACCTTCTTCTTGCCTATATCCTTTTGCAACCAGTCTTGCTTTATTCTTTATGATGACCCCTTGTTCATCCATCTTATTTCTGTAGATCCACTTAGTTCCTATTACATTGTGGTCTTTAGGCTTTGGAACCAGCTCCCAAACCTTGCACCTTTTGAACTGATTAAGCTCTTCTTGCATAGCTTCAGTCCATTGTGGATCTTGTATAGCTTCTTCAAATTTCTTAGGTTCAACTTGAGGCAAAAAGCTGGAGTAGATTGCTGCATTCATGTATCTGCTCCTGGTTTGAACTCCTTGTCTTGGATCTCCAATAATCAGCTCTACTGGATGATCTCTAATATGCCTGTGGGCTGGAGGCATCCTAGCTTCAGGTTGAACCTCTTCAGCATCTGCATCATGCTGTATACCTTGGATTTCTTCAGCTATTGGCACATGTAGTTCTCCCCCTGGACAACAGCTACTCTCCTCAACTTGCTGTCTTGTAGCTGGTACTTCTTCTATAGTAAGCTTGTCCAATTTCTTTGTCAAACCTGTGGGGTTGCATACATTGCTAGACAACTCATTGTTAATTAGTTTTGTCTCATCAAAAACTACATGCACTGATTCTTCTACAACTTGTGTAGTCAAGTTGTAGACTCTATAAGCCTTACTATTATTGCTGTACCCAATAAATATTCCCTCTTGGGACTTGGCAGCAAACTTTGTTAAGTAAGACTTCCCATTGTTAAGTATGAAGCATTTACAACCAAAGATCCTAAAATAGGATAGATTTGGTTTCCTGCCTTTCACTACTTCATAGGGGGTCTTGTTTAGCCTTTTAGTGATGGTAGCCCTATTTATCACATGGCATGCAGTGTTAACTGCTTCAGCCCAGAAATACTCTGGCAGTGATGTATCACTAAGTAGGGTTCTACCAGCCTCTATCAAGGTCCTATTCTTCCTTTCAGCAATGTCATTTTGCTGAGGTGTTCTAGGTGAAGAAAATTCTTGAAATATCCCAAAGTCTTCACATAGTTTTGTCATGCTTTCAGACTGAAACTCAGTACCATGGTCACTTCTAATTTTGACCACAGTACTATTTAGTTCATTCTGAATTTGCTTGACAAAGCTGTAGAAGACACTAGGTGTTTCAGATTTCTGCCTTAAAAAGAACACCCAGGAAAACCTTGAGTAGTCATCAACAACTACAAAGGTATATACCTTCCTACCTAAGATGTGAACTGACATTGGACCAAAGAGATCCATATGCAAGAGGTATAAACACCTCACAGCATCTTTGTTATCTATGCTCCTAAAAGTGGATTTAGTCTGCTTGCCCTTTTGACAAGCTGAGCAAATGCCATCTTTAACATACTTAACTTGAGGACCATTCCTCACTAACTCTTTGCTAAAGAGTTTGCTAATAGTCTTGTAGTTAAGATGAGCTAGCCTCTTGTGCCACTTGACACAATGAGAGACTGTCTCATCAGCTACAAGACAAACAGGAGAACCATTGTTCTCAATCATAATGTCTAGACAGTAGACATTCCTCTTTCTATATCCTGTCAAAATGATCTCTTGATCACTTGACCTCTTGATATGACAACCATTTTTAACAAATGAGATGTCATACCCTACATCACTTAACTGACTTATACTTATAAGGTTGTGTTTCAACCCTTTAACATAAGCCACTTGAGTAATGGTAACAAGGTTTGAAGAAATGTTACCAAACCCTTTGATGATTCCTTTTTCAGAACCACCAAAGGTCACTTTAGGACCATTTTTGATTGGAATATAGTCCTTCAGTAGTCCCCTTGTTCCAGTCATATGTCTGGAACATCCACTATCCAAGTACCATGTTGGGGTATGGCCACTTGGATTCACCTGCAAAACAAATTAATGAACCTTAGAACCCAAAGTAATCTTGGGTCCTTGGTGATTGTTAGTTTGCAACTTGACAAAGCTACCTACTGGCTTTCCACCAGGTAACTTGCTACTCATCTTGGCACTGGCATTGTGCCAACAGTCCATTGCAAAATGGCCAATCTTGCCACAGCACCAGCATTCAAACTTGTTGTACCTTTGCTTAGGTACAACCTTTGCAGTCTTGACTACAGCAGGCTTGTTGAATGTTGGGGCTTTGCCCTTGGACTTAAACTTGGACTGCTCAGTCCCTGCAGGTCTAACAAAACCCAGTCCAGCCTTGAAACAACCCCATCCGTTCATATGATATATTCTAGAAGGTCCGGCCGGGGCCCCACAGGATATACCACAAAACAGTCGGTGAAGGTACAGGATGATACCAGAGTAGCGCATCGCACCTATCACAAGCATTCTAGCGGAAGCCTAAACTACTTGAACTCCTCATGAATGTCCAAACATAAAACTCCACATTTTATATAGGAATGTCTGACAATATGAACAAGCGTTGGCCTTATGGCCTTACATAGCTTTCAAACAGTGGCCTAACAGATTGGCACGCAGGCCGGCCACAATAAAAGAAAACACTTAGCCTTCGAGGGCTAACAGTAGCAGCAGCAGCAACACCAGCAGGAGCATCAACCTCTATGCGTCCCGCTCGGCTCTCCAGCACCTGTGCAAGGACAATCCACCCAACGGTGGCAAACAAAAGCAACGGTCAGCGTTCAGCTGACCAAATTATAACGACCCTACCCCTTCTCTCGGGGCAGCGGTATTTTTCCCTGCAGGCATATCATATCACAAGGATGACAAGCTATAGCATCAAAAGGTGCTTTCACGCACACAAGCCATCACAACCGTTCGCCACCCGGCCCAACGGTCCGTGCACTCAGGGCACATTCTTGGTGTTCTGGCAACCTCTTGCCCACCACCGTATCAGGGTTATCACCCAACGGTAAATCTCTTGAGCATTTACTCCATGGCGTGCAGCCGGAGTTAGTCCTCGGACACCGGGATGGCCCGTAGCCCCGCGTTGTGTCATGGCGCGCAGGCCGAAGACTCTTGCTATGCGCTCCAACAAACCGCACTTTTTGGTCTCACGTCGGACGGACATAGCGCAGGTCGGATCCTCCACCCCCCGTTGCTCAAATCGCCTTGCCTTCTCCGAGTACAGCGTACTCATGGCTATATCAAAGGCGCGGGTCGGTCTCACACATCCTGTTCTTGGCATTCAAGCCTGGGTATGTCACTATACCCATTTCCTCACAGCAACAACGGGTCTTTCCTGGGTACACCAGTACTTCCTGTGACTCCCGTCACAGGTGGACACCGCCAAGTACAAATGTCAGGGGTCTTTCCTGGGCACACCAGTACTTCCTGTTACTCGCTTCACAGGTGGACACCCTATGACATCAAGCATCACAAAAAGGGCCTTTCCTGGTCCCACCAGTACTTCCTGTGCCTCATGCACAGGTTGGACCCAAAACATCACATGGCTATTTTCCTGGGCTATCACCCCAGTACTTCCTGCTACTCCTTTTCGCAGGTATAACCCATAGACTCCGTACACTACACGTTTATCACGGAGTCTTCTCCGGTTCGTATGCAACATCACCAATCCAGACCAACCTGTCCAGATGGGCTTCACACAGCATGCCTATTCCGTACTCCATTTCCGGATCTATATGCACAACAAAGGGGATTTCAAGAATCACCCAAACGACTCCCAAAAGCAGCCACCTCTTGGTGGGGGAATCAAAAGATATGCCAAAACGGAAGCCTTCACATGGCTAGGGAAGAAAAGTCGTTACTCTTGACGATCGCTTCGGTGCCATGGCCTCCAAGCTAGCTTGCAAAACTCGCAAGAGCGTTTCCTCCGCAACGCTGGCTTCGGATCTCTCGTCGGTAAACCGCAGCACCACCAGCAGCAGCCCCCTTTCCTTCTTCCTCCTCCTTTCTCTCTCTCTTTCTCTCTCTTGAAGAAAGATGAAGGCCAAATTAAAGTGATTCATACTTCTCTGATTTCGGCCCTTAAGGAAAAAGAAGAAGAAGCTTCAGCCCTTGGATCCAGACTGAAGGAATGGACGGCCACGATTCTGCCAAAAACACATATTTTGACCCGACACGGCCTCGAACACGGCCGTGTGCCAGGCCGTGTGCCTCAAGCGGTGGTCAACCGACTTATCCAAATCAGTGACACGCCCACGGGACACGCCCGTGTCATGGGCCGTGTCACCAACACGCCTTCAGACACGCCCGTGTCTGTGGCCGTGTACCTGGGAAAAAAAATCCCAAATCATCCCGAGACTTCACAAGGCCTGTGACACGCCCGTGTCTCAGGCCGTGTGCCCAGACACGGCACAAAGACACGCCCTGTCGAAATCCTTCGGCGGGCTGAGTTCGTCGCCTGACTTGACACGCCCTGTGACACGCCCGTGTCACAGGCCGTGTTCAACACTCGACACACACTTCTCGACACTTGATGATCGTCGAGAAAAACTCGTCGAGAATGCGACACGGCCTTGGACACGCCCGTGTCCTGGGCCGTGTGCCTCCTCTCGACGAATCGTCGAGAGCAAAAATCGTCGAGACAAAGCCCAATCGTCGACACAACCTTGACACGCCCTGCGACACGCCCGTGTCGCAGGCCGTGTCACCTGACATGCCCTGGGACACGCCCGTGTCCCAGGCCGTGTCACCCAAAAATTCCTGATTCTGCACTTTGGGCTGTTACAATCCTCCCCTCCTACAAGAAATTTCGTCCTAGAAATTTAGAGACAGGAAAGCAACAGACTTAGCAAGAAAAATGTAACAACATATATCTATATATATCTAAACGTTTATGTTACACTATTCTCGCTCCAAATTACAGAAACAACTCAGGGAACTCTTCTCGCATGGTTTGCTCGCGCTCCCATGTCAGCTCTTCACGGCCGCAGTTGTCCCACCGGACTTTTACCCTACCGACCGTCTTGTTCCGCAACTGTTTTTCGGCTCGATATTCGATCTGAATGGGTCTAACTCTCGTTGTTAGCCCATACTCCACCGGCACCTGATCATCCGCGATCACTTGAGCTGGATCTTTCACGGCCTTCCGAAGCACTGAGATGTGAAAGACATCATGTAACCCACCCAAGTCCGCCGACAGAGCTAGCCGATAAGCCGCTTCGCCAATTCGCTCAACCACTTCGAAAGGACCCAAATATCTTGGACTCAACTTTTTCAATCGCCGAATCCTGGAGACACCTTTGAATGGCTTGATCTTCAAGTAGACCCAATCGCCAACCGCAAATTCGACGTTCCGGTGCTTGGCGTTGTAGTACTTCGCTTGTCGATCTTGAGAAATAAGCAATCTCTCTCAAATCGTCCGAATGGTTGAGTTTGCTTCATCCATCTCATTTGGTTTAACAACCCGGGCTTCACCCGCTTCTACCCAAGCCAAGGGAGTACGACACTTCCTTCCATATAAGGCTTCATATGGTGCCATCCCAATGCTTGCTTGGTAGCTGTTATTATATGCAAACTCGACCATATAGAGATGATCTTCCCATCTCTTTCCGAAGTCAAGGGCGCACATTCGGAGCATGTCCTCCATTGTTCTGTTGGTACGTTCCGTCTGGCCATCCGTTTGGGGATGAAAGGCCGTACTGAAAGTCAATTTCGTGCCCAACAGTCGGTGAACTAGCCTCCAATCATTTGACGTGAATCGCCCATCTCGATCACTTACGATGCTCCGAGGAACACCGTGAAGACGCACAATCTGATCAACATATAACTTTGCCAAACTTTCAACCGAATCATCCCGCCTGTTCGGGAGAAAATGTGCTACTTTTGTTAGCCGGTCAACTATCACCCAAATGGAATCCTTTCCTCGCTGCGATCTTGGCAATCCATGCACAAAATACATGGAAATATCATCAAATTTCCACACTGGGATCGGCAGTGACTTCAAATAACCGCCCGGCTTTTGGCATTCCGCCTTCACCATCGCACATGTTTGGCATTGGGCTACATACAGGGCAACATCTTTCTTAAGCCCTGGCCACCAGAAAAGCTTCTTCATATCGTTGAACATCTTTGTGCTCCCGGGGTGAATGGAATACTTCGTATAATGTGCTTCATACATCAGTTCTTCCCTCAACTTCCCCACATTCGGGACGCACAACCGGCCCTCTTTTCGCAAAAGACCGTCATGCCAGGTGAATTTGCCTTCTGGCCCTTCATTCACATAGCGCAAGAGATCTTCATCCAACTCCATTGCCCGTCGAACTCGGTCCGTAAGGTCACATTGCACCTCGGTCCAGTTCAAATATGCAATGGCAGTGGAATTCTTGTCAACACAATAGATCTCCAATGCTTCCAACTCCTGGATAAGACGTTCATCATGCCTTTGTAACCAATTCGCTCTAGCCGGAACTCGCCGACTCAAGGCATCCGCGACAACATTCCCCTTCCGGGGTGTATAGTGAATCTCGAAAGTGTAGTCCCCGAGGAACTCCAACCACCTTCGTTGTCGCATGTTCAACTCTTTCTGCTCCAACAGATATTTTAGGCTCTTATGATCGGTATAGATCTCCACCTTCACGCCATAAAGGTAGTGCCGCCACAGCTTGAGTGCAAAAATCACCGCCGCTAATTCCAAATCATGGACGGGATAATTTCGCTCGTGCACCTTCAATTGGCGTGAGCCATAAGCAATCACCTTTCCGCTCTGCAGAAGAACGCAGCCTAAGCCGCTCCCTGAGGCATCACTATAAATTACAAATCCATTGGTTCCACATGGCGAAGACAACACCGGCGCCGTGGTCAACCGAACCTTCAGCTCTTCAAAAGCTCGTGCGCACTCTGGCGTCCAAACGAACTTCTGATCCTTTCGCGTCAGTGTGGTTAGCGGCAAAGCGATCCGCGAGAAGTTTTCCACAAATCTTCTATAGTAGCCCGCAAGTCCAAGGAAACTCCTGACCTCGGCCACGAAAGACAATATTGGCCATTCTTGTAGGGCTTTTATTTTCGCTGGATCCACTGCAATGCCCGCTCCACTCACCACATGGCCCAAAAATGCCACTGACGATAGCCAAAACTCGCACTTAGAGAACTTGGCATAGAGCTGATTTTGCCTCAACGTGTTCAACACCAACCGCAATTGAATCTCATGCTCAGCTTTAGACTTCGAGTACACCAGGATGTCATCAATGAACACAATCACAAACAGATCCAGGTACTCACGGAAAATACGGTGCATCAAATCCATAAACACCGAAGGCGCATTACACAATCCAAAGGGCATGACTGTGAACTCATAGTGCCCATAACGCGTTCCAAATGCGGTTTTGGGAATGTCACCTTCCCGAATTCTTAACTGGTAATAACCAGACTTCAGGTCCAACTTCGAATAGACGGTCGAGCCCACTAGCTGATCGAATAACTCATCAATCCGAGGTATAGGATACTTATTCTTCTCGGTCAGCTTATTCAATTCACGGTAATCGATACACAACCGTAACCCACCATCTTTCTTCTTTACAAAAAGCACAGGCGCGCTCCAAGGTGACATACTTGGGCGGATATAACCTTGCTCTAGCATGTCTTGTAGTTGAACCTTCAACTCAGCCATCTCTTTAGGCGCAACGCGATATGGCGAGCGGGCCACGGGTTTCGCACCTGACACCAACTCAATTGTGAAGTCAATCTCCCGCTGGGGTGGTAGCCCAGGGAGATCCGTGGGAAACACATCCGTAAATTCTGCCACAATCGGAACCTCACACAAAGTGGCCTTAGGCTCAACAGCCTGAATTAGTGCAAAGTAACACTCCGCACCCTTCCGAACAACTTTGACTACCTGGAGTGCAGACATCAACGTCCCGCCTACTCCTCGCATACCCGCAAACTTGGTCTCCTGTTCGGTATTCTGGCCCAACGTGATTTCTTTGGACTGGCAATCAATCATAGCATGCTGCTCCGTCAGCCAATCCATCCCAAAAATCACATCGAATTCCGAAATTGGCAAAACAAATGCGGTTAAACAAAAATCCCGACTTCCTAACTGAACCGCCACATCGCAAGCTTGATCCGCAAGCATCCAACATCCATTCGGCAACACTACTCTGACACTGTCTGTCTTTGCACGACTGGGTATCCCAAGCCGCGTAACAAATTCACGAGACAGAAAAGAATGTGATGCCCCTGTATCAAACAGTGCTCGTGCCAGCGTGTCCCGAATCATTACAAAACCTATGACAAACATGTCACACACACAAACCACAAACATAGAAGGACTACACAAAGCATACAAACCATCGCATCAGCAAAACTAAACTCATACCTGTGACCACGTCACTCTGCTTGATGGCCTCTTGCAGGCCAAGATTGTAGACTCGGGGTTGCGCCTGCGAGGCAGAGGAATCCACCACCGCCTTTCCTTTTTCCGCATAGGATGCTCCCGCCTTCTTTTCACTCTTTGGCGGCATCCGACAATCTCGCGCAATATGCCCCATCCTACCACAATTGAAGCAGGTACGAGTATCTGGCTTGGAGGTTGCCCCTGATGTTGCTCCCGTTGCAACTGATGAAGGAGCTTGTCCACTAGGCTTGGACTTCTTACCCCATCTCTTCTTATAAAATGACTTTCCCGATCGGGGCGCCTTCCACTCTGGTTGCGACACAGCCAAAGCTCTCTTCCCTTGCACCCTCTTCATGTCCTTTTCCAACGCGGTTGCGGTGTCAACCAACGCTTGGAAACCTTGGTTCACAGAACTGGACACAAGGAACCTCAGCTCGTCCCTCAGCCCTTCATAGAACCGATTAGTCTTCCTCTGCTCATCAGCAAAAATGGAACCCGCATACCGCCCCAAGCGAGTAAACTCATGCAGGCACGCGTCAACACTGCCCTCACCTTGAGTCAACCATTGGAATTCATTTTCCATGGCTATCCGTTGCGCCACAGGAAGGTGCTTCGCTAGGAAGAGCCGAGAGAATTCTTCCATCGACACTTGGGTTAACGGACGACCCGCCAAATGATGCAACTCCATCTCATCCCACCATAAACGCGCTTCTCCTTCAAGCAAGAAGGTGGCTAAGGTAACTTTCTGATGTTCCGCCGTGCCTATCGCCATCATCACTCGCTTGACGCGCGATAACCAATCCTCAGCCTGCGTCGGGGTTCCCGCTCCCGAGAACGTAGGCGGATGGAAACTCATAAACCGTGTTAGCTGCTTCTCAGCCGCTCGAGGAGCCACATCCATGACAGGTTCCGGCCTTGCCGCCACCTGTTCTGGCCCCACAGCCGCTTGCTCCTGCCTAAGTGGCTGACCTTGGATCATGGTAAATAAGGCCTCCGCAACTAAACGGACATGTTCCGCAGACGGTGGAGGTGTAGGCACCGCGGCTGGTGCCGTACTTTCATCAGAACGCTGGGGCTCAGACGGCCCAGCTCCACTCCGTGTCACCTAAAGGTGGACAAGACACACACATTAGCGGTCGTACCCAAGCAAACAACACAAAATAGGAACACGCAGGTTCCTCAAACATACAAAAATGCATTCCTATCATGGACATTCAGGAGTTCATTCGTAGACTTTGGTGTGCACAAACACGTGCTCGCCACCCCACAAAAGAAGTCGGCCACGACTTCGAGAGGGAAAGACCAAGACAACCGATACCAAAAATGTAACAACCCCATCCGTTCATATGATATATTCTAGAAGGTCCGGCCGGGGCCCCACAGGATATACCACAAAACAGTCGGTGAAGGTACATGATGATACCAGAGTAGCGCATCGTACCTATCACAAGCATTCTAGCGGAAGCCTAAACTACTTGAACTCCTCATGAATGTCCAAACATAAAACTCCACATTTTATATAGGAATGTCTGATAATATGAACAAGCATTGGCCTTATGGCCTTACATAGCTTTCAAACAGTGGCCTAACAGATTGGCGTGCAGGCCGGCCACAATAAAAGAAAACACTTAGCCTTCGAGGGCTAACAGTAGCAGCAACAGCAACACCAGCAGGAGCATCAACCTCTATGCGTCCCGCTCGGCTCTCCAGCACCTGTGCAAGGACAATCCACCCAACGGTGGCAAACAAAAGCAACGGTTAGCATTCAGCTGACCAAATTATAACGACCCTACCCCTTCTCTCGGGGCAGCGGTATTTTTCCCTGCAGGCATATCATATCACAAGTATGGCAAGCTATAGCATCAAAAGGTGCTTTCACGCACACAAGCCATCACAACCGTTCGCCACCCGGCCCAACGGTCCGTGCACTCAGGGCACATTCTTGGTGTTCTGGCAACCTCTTGCCCACCACCGTATCAGGGTTATCACCCAACGGTAAATCTCTTGAGCATTTACTCCATGGCGTGCAGCCGGAGTTAGTCCTCGGACACCGGGATGGCCCGTAGCCCCCCGTTGTGTCATGGCGCGCAGGCCGAAGACTCTTGCTATGCGCTCCAACAGACCACACTTTTTGGTCTCACGTCGGACAGACATAGCGCAGGTCGGATCCTCCACCCCCCGTTGCTCAAATCGCCTTGCCTTCTCCGAGTACAGCGTACTCATGGCTATATCAAAGGCGCGGGTCGGTCTCACCAATCCTGTTCTTGGCATTCAAGCCTGGGTATGTCACTATACCCATTTCCTCACAGCAACAGCGGGTCTTTCCTGGGTACACCAGTACTTCCTGTGACTCCCGTCACAGGTGGACACCGCCAAGTACAAATGTCAGGGGTCTTTCCTGGGCACACCAGTACTTCCTGTTACTCGCTTCACAGGTGGACACCCTATGACATCAAGCATCACAAAAAGGGCCTTTCCTGGTCCCACCAGTACTTACTGTGCCTCATGCATAGGTTGGACCCAAAACATCACATGGCTATTTTCCTGGGCTATCACCCCAGTACTTCCTGCTACTCCTTTTCGCAGGTATAACCCGTAGACTCCGTACACTACACGTTTATCACGGAGTCTTCTCCGGTTCGTATGCAACATCACCAATCCAGACCAACCTGTCCAGATGGGCTTCACACAGCATGCCTATTCCGTACTCCATTTCCGGATCTATATGCACAACAAAGGGGATTTCAAGAATCACCCAAACGACTCCCAAAAGCAGCCACCTCTTGGTGGGGGAATCAAAAGATATGCCAAAACGGAAGCCTTCACATGGCTAGGGAAGAAAAGTCGTTACTCTTGACGATCGCTTCGGTGCCATGGCCTCCAAGCTAGCTTGCAAAACTCGCAAGAGCGTTTCCTCCGCAACGCTGGCTTCGGATCTCTCGTCGGTAAACCGCAGCACCACCAGCAGCAGCCCCCTTTCCTTCTTCCTCCTCCTTTCTCTCTCTCTTTCTCTCTCTTGAAGAAAGATGAAGGCCAAATTAAAGTGATTCATACTTCTCTGATTTCGGCCCTTAAGGAAAAAGAAGAAGAAGCTTCAGCCCTTGGATCCAGACTGAAGGAATGGATGGCCACGATTCTGCCAAAAACACATATTTTGACCCGACACGGCCTCGAACACGGCCGTGTGCCAGGCCGTGTGCCTCAAGCGGTGGTCAACCGACTTATCCAAACCAGTGATACGCCCACGGGACACGCCCGTGTCATGGGCCGTGTCACCAACACGCCTTCAGACACGCCCGTGTCTGTAGCCGTGTACCTGGGAAAAAAAATCCCAAATCATCCCGAGACTTCACACGGCCTGTGACACGCCCATGTCTCAGGCCGTGTGCCCAGACACGGCACAAAGACACGCCCTGTCGAAATCCTTCGGCGGGCTGATGTTGGGTACATTGATCAAATGTACCTGATTTGAAGAAGCCTCACCTAACTCAATGATATACATCATAATGCATTTGATGTTTGTTTGAGTTACTTGTGCAGGTTAAGTATACACTGGATTGAAGCTAAAAGTTTCTAAGTCCATGTGTCGACACCCAGAGGGAAAGTGTCGACACTTGAGAAAGCTTGTGTCGACACCCAGACAAGCAGTGTCGACACTTGGAGTAATTGTGTCGACACCTGAGAAGAAGAGTCGACACCAGACAGAAAGTGTCGACACTTGAAGCTGTGTCGACACTCAGTGAAGAAGTATGCAGAAAAGCTGTGTCGACACTTAGCAGAAGTGTCGACACCTAGAAGAGCTGTGTCTACACCAGAAAGTGTCGACACTTGGAGATGTGTCGACACTCAGCAAAAGTCTGCAGAGTCTAAGTACAAGTGTCGACACTCAACACAATGTGTCGACACTATGCAGAAGAGTCAGCATTTGAGGAATGTGTCGACACTCAGCACAATGTGTCGACACACAACTAGAAGAGTCAACATTTGAAGTAAGTGTCGACACTCAGCACAGTGTGTCGACACTTAGCTAAAGACTCAACACTTGAAGAAAGTGTCGACACAAGGAGCTGTGTCGACACTTAGCAAAGAACAGAAAAGTTTACAAAATATTTTAAGTACAAGTGTCGACACTAAGGGAATGTGTCGACACTCAGCTGAAGAAACAAAATTGAAGACTTGTGTCGACACCAAGAAGTAGTGTCGACACTTGACAGTTTCAATACATGAAGATGTGTCGACACAAAGGAGATGTGTTGACACTTAGAAGAATACAGTTAAAGAATGAAGATCAAGTGCTTGTGTCGACACTTAATTTCAGTGTCGACACTTGAAGAAGTATCTGTGTCGAGACATACAAGGAATTGTGTCGACACCTTGTAGACTTGTGTCGACACTTACACAACATGTGTCGACACTTAGTCTATAAGTGTCGACACTTAAGAACAGAAAGTCTCGACACTATCTGACAGTTAGAGAATCTCAAGAAGTGACTGGTTGACATGACAGCTGCCGATTCAGCCGGTCTACAGCAACTGTCAGAGAAGTCAGAAGTCTGTTATGAACTGGACCAGCCGGTTACCATGAAGGAAGCCTATAAATAGGCACTCACGGTTTACGGATTGATGATCGTTGTTGTTACAAGTAGTTGTCAAGAATACTTAAAGTGGTTGATCAGATTCTTCAAGTAATCAGGAAAGTGATACACAGAGGATCAACACAAGAAGATCTGACAGTCCAACTGCAGATCAAAGAAGTTGGAGAGAGAGAGCTCCAATCAAGAATTCAGTCTTTGGAACTAAGGCTGATAAGAAAGATTCAGAATCATCTGGATCTCAAGAAGCAGAGGTCAAGGATCAACTGCAGAAGATTCAGACTAATTCAGTTCTAACTCAAGAAGCTTTGAAGGAAGCTAAGTCAGTTTGGATCTAGCTAAGTTCTTCCAAGAACTCTTCAAGAAACTCTCAACTCCTCTCTTATTTTCTGAGTTGTAGAGTTAGCTATTGTATTTCTATTTTAACTTGTAGGATCCATTGGATCTGAGAGAATTGTAAGCCTATATTATAAAGGCTGAGGGTAGGGCTTGGTTGCCTGAGTGTAGGAGTTGAAGAACTCTGAGTGTAGGCCTTAATTGGCTGAGTGTAGGCCTGGGTGGCTGAGTGTAGGCCTTGGTGGCTAAGTGTAAGGCTTTGGGCCTGAGGTGTAGGAACCTTGTTGGGTTCTGAGATAGTGGAGAAGGTTGGCCGAATCTAGTACACTGCTAGATAGGCGAAGGGGGACAGTGGATGTACCCAAAGATTGGGGAACCACTATAAATTAGTGTGTCTGCTATGCTGTGCTGTGCTGTGCTGTGGATTAACTGTTTATATTCTGTAATTGCTGTTAGCTGTAGAATTCTGTAAAATAACTGTTGTGCTGCTAATAAACTCTCAAAAAGGTTTAGGTCACCTATTCACCCCCCCTCTAGGTGTTTAGGTACCATATCTTTCAAGTGGTATCAAAGCCAGGTTACTCAAAAAGGACTAACTGTCTGAGGAGATCCAGTTTTGGCAGATTCAGTGTAAGTCAGAATACAGTTTCAAGAAAATCAAGAAACATGGGGTCTTCAGAGAATCACAAGGAATTGGGTTCAATGAAACTGCCCATATGCAGAAAGGAGATTTTTGGAATCTGGAAAGAGAGGGTAAGGCTATTCATGGAGGCCTCAGACCCTAGAATCTACATCACAGTCAAAGAGGGGCCATATGTGCCCATGAAGATCTCAGTATTGGATGCAAATCAGAGGACTCCAAAGGATTTCTCTGAGATGACCAAGGATGAAATTGTCCTAGCCACTATGGACAAAAGGGCACAAAACATAATAGTAAGTGCCATTGATGATGCCACCTTCCAGAACTTAATTCACTGTAAGACAGCAAAAGAGATGTGGGACACTCTTATAGTGTATATGGAAGGATCTGAAGAAGTTAGGCAAGATAGGAAGTCCTTGCTTAATCAAGAGTATGAGAGCTTTAGCCAAGGAAGAGGAGATAGCATCACTGAATGCTACAAGAAATTCTACAGAATTGTTAATGAACTTATGTCCTATGGAAGAGAGTTCACTAACTATGAATTGAATGATAAGTTCTTAAGGTCCCTAACCAAAGATTGGGACACCAAGATCTGTGCCATGAGAGAAATGGCAAAGTTGGGAGAAATTCCTCCTCCCACACTATTTGGCAAGTTGTTGTCTTATGAGATGCAGCTGTCTGTGAGAAAAGAGGAGGAAAAATCAACAAGGACTGAGCACAGAGAAAGGACTGTTGCTTTCAAGTCAGAAGTACCTAGAAAGGGGAGGACTAAGTCATCAACACCTCCTCCAGAGATAGTTGAATCTGAATCTGATGAGTCTGTTAGCACAAAGTCTACAAGCAGTGAAAGTGATGAAGACTTTGCTGCATTCACCAGACATTTTCAGAAATTCCTGAAGAAGAAACAGTGCAGGTCCAGACCTTCATTTTCCAAAGGGAAAGAAGTTCAGTATCAGGAAAAGAAGCCTTCAAAAAAGGACAAGAAAAAGACAAAGACTAGCAAGGCAACTGGGTCTAAGATAGTATGTTACTGCTGCAATAGACAGGGGCATGTTATTGCAGATTGTCCTGAGAGAAGAAAAGAATCCAGTGACAAAAAGAAGACTCACTTCAAAGGAAAGAAGGAGAAGTCCTTTGTTGCAAAGAATGAGAAGACTCTTTCAGACATTTCTTCTTCAGACACTGAGACAGATGCTGAAGCCTACATAGGGCTATTTGCTGAAGAAGAAGAAGAGTTTATGCAGATCATGGAATCAATCTATGAACAAGAAGAGTGTCAGTGCCAAGGACTGATGGCATTGACTGAAGGTACCAAAATCCTGGAGCAGCCAGGACCTAGTCAGGTACAAAGTCCAACTCAAAGTTCAGATTTCAGTTCTAGTTCAGAGTCAGATTCATCTTCATCAAGTGATGGAAGTGTTTCTGAATCTGAGGGAGATATTCATCAGCTCTTAGATGAATATAAAGTACTGTTGCAAGCCTATAAGAAAAGCAAGTCCCTTGCCAAAAGTCAGGCAAAGGAAATTGCTGATCTAAAGGCAGCTGCAACAGGCTTTGAGAAGGAATTTGATCAAAAGCTCAATGAGGTAGCCAGGCTGAAACACATTACTGTGATTCAGATGGGAACTATCACTTATAAAAATGATCAAATTAAGTTACTGGAGATCAATCTTCAGAAGGAAAAAGAGCTAGTTGCTAGGTTTTCAAAACCTAAATCAGTGCTACCCTTGATTGATGAATTTATTCATCATAAAGGAAAGGCTGGATTGGGTTTTATTAAACCAACTAGGACTGTTCAGGATCAGTCCAAGTCCAAGGGCAAAGCCCCAACATTCAACAAGCCTGCTGTAGTCAAGACAGCAAAGGTTGTACCTAAGCAAAGGTACAACAAGTTTGAATGCTGGTGCTGTGGCAAGATTGGCCATTTTGCAATGGACTGTTGGCACAATGCCAGTGCCAAGGTGAGTAGTAAGTTACCTGGTGAAAAGTCAACAGGTAGCTTTGTTAAGTTGCAAACTAACAATCACCAAGGACCCAAGTTTACTTTGGGTTCTAAGTTTCATTAATTTGTTTTGCAGGTGAGTCCAAGTGGCCATACCCCTACATGGTACTTGGATAGTGGATGTTCCAGACACATGACTGGAACTAGGGGACTACTGAAGGACTACATTCCAATCAAAAATGGTCCAAAGGTGACCTTTGGTGATTCTGAAAAAGGAATCATCAAAGGGTTTGGTAACATCTCTTCAAACCTAGTTACCATTACTCAAGTGGCTTATGTTAAAGGGTTGAAACACAACCTCATTAGTATAAGTCAGTTAAGTGATGTAGGGTATGACATCTCATTTGTTAAAAATGGTTGTCATATCAAGAGGTCAAGTGATCAAGAGATCATTTTGACAGGTTATAGGAAGAGGAATGTCTATTGTTTAGACATTATGATTGAGAACAATGGTTCTCCTGTTTGTCTTGTAGCTGATGAGACAGTCTCTCAATGTGTCAAATGGCACAAGAGGCTTGCCCATCTTAATTACAAGACTATTAGCAAACTCTTTAGCAAAGAGTTAGTGAGGAATGGTCCTCAAGTTAAGTGTGTTAAAGATGACATTTGCTCAGCTTGTCAAAAGGGCAAGCAGACTAAATCCACCTTTAGAAGCTTAGACAACAAAGATGCTGTGAGGTGTTTATACCTCTTGCATATGGATCTATTTGGTCCAATGCCAGTTCACAGCTTAGGTAGGAAGGTCTATACCTTTGTAGTTGTTGATGACTACTCAAGGTTTACCTGGGTGTTCTTCTTAAAGCAGAAATCTGAAACACCTAGTGTCTTCTATAGTTTTGTTAAGCAAATTCAGAATGAATTGAACTGTACAGTGGTCAAAATTAGAAGTGACCATGGTACTGAGTTTCAGTCTGAAAGCATGACAAAGCTGTGTGAAGACTATGGGATATTTCAAGAATTCTCTTCACCTAGAACACCTCAGCAAAATGGACATTGCTGAGAGGAAGAATAGAACCTTGATAGAGGCTGGTAGAACCCTACTTAGTGATACATCACTGCCTGAGTATTTCTGGGCTGAAGTAGTTAACACTGCATGCCATGTGATAAATAGGGCTACCATCACTAAAAGGTTAAACAAGACCCCCTATGAAGTTGTGAAAGGCAGGAAACCAAATCTATCCTATTTCAGGATTTTTGGTTGCAAATGCTTCATACTTAACAATGGAAAGTCTTACCTAACTAAGTTTGCTGCCAAGTCCCAAGAGGGAGTGTTTGTTGGGTACAACAATAATAGTAAGGCTTATAGAGTCTACAACTTGACTACACAAGTTGTAGAGGAGTCTGTGCATGTAGTTTTTGATGAGACACAACTAATTAACAATGAGTTGTCTAGCAATGTATGCAGCCCCACAGGTCTTACTAAGAAGATGGACAAGCTAGCCATAGAAGATGTACCTGCTGCAAGACAGCAAGTAGAAGAAGATGGCTTATGTCCAGGGGGAGAACTACATGTACCAGGAGCTGAAGAAGTACAAGGAACTCAGCATGATGAAGATGCTGTAGAAGTACAACCAGAAGCAAGGATGCCTCCAGCCAACAGGCATCTAAGAGATCATCCAGTAGAGCTGATAATTGGAGATCCAAGACAAGGTGTTCAGACAAGGAGCAGAAATCAGAATGCTGTAGTATATTCAAGTTTTCTGTCTCAAATAGAACCAAAGAAATTTGAAGAAGCTATACAAGATCCACAGTGGACTGAAGCTATGCAAGAAGAACTTAATCAGTTCAAAAGGTGCAAAGTTTGGGAGCTGGTTCCAAAGCCTAAAGACCACAATGTTATAGGAACTAAGTGGATCTACAGAAATAAGTTAGATGAACAAGGGGTCATCATAAAGAATAAAGCAAGACTGGTTGCAAAAGGATATAGGCAAGAAGAAGGTATTGATTTTGATCAAACCTTTGCCCCAGTAGCCAGACTGGAGGCCATAAGGATGTTCTTGGCCTATGCAACTTATCAAGGATTCAAGGTATACCAAATGGATGTGAAGTCAGCATTCCTAAATGGTAATCTAAAGGAAGAAGTATATGTGGAGCAGCCTTCAGGTTTTATTGATCCTACTCTTCCACATTATGTGTATAGACTTAGGAAAGCATTATATGGGTTAAAACAAGCACCTAGAGCTTGGTATGAAACCCTATCTAGTTTCCTCATTGAGAACAAGTTCTCAAGGGGGAAAATAGATAAGACTCTATTCCTTAGGGAATCTAGAGGCAAAGTCATACTTGTCCAAATATATGTAGATGACATTATATTTGGGTCTACTGAAAGTAGCCTTTGCAAAAAGTTTGCAAAGCTTATGCAAAGTCAATTTGAGATGAGTAGTATGGGAGAACTGAAGTTTTTCTTGGGTCTCCAAGTTAAACAGACTGGAAGTGGTCTATCCATATGTCAGTCCAAGTTCACCCTAGAACTCATAAGGAAGTATGGTATGGATTCATCCAGTACCATGAAGACTCCTATGGGGTCAAGTATGTCTCTAAGCAAGGATGATGCAGGGAAACCTGTAGATGAAACCTTGTATAGAGGGATAGTTGGCTCCCTACTATACTTGACTGCAAGTAGGCCTGACATTATGTATGCTACATGTGTTTGTGCCAGGTATCAAGCCTGCCCCAAAGAATCTCACTTGACTGCAGTCAAGAGAATCCTGAGATATCTAAAGGGCACTCCCTATCTAGGCCTCTGGTACCCTAGGAATGGAGATTTTGATCTAACAGGCTATTCAGATGCAGACTTTGCAGGATGCAAAGAAGATAGAAAGAGCACTTCTGGATCCTGTCAATTCCTAGGTGGAAGACTCATTTCATGGAGTAGTAAGAAGCAAACCAGTGTGGCTATTTCCACAGCTGAGTCAGAATATGTAGCTGCAGGAAGTTGTTGTGCTCAACTTCTGTGGATTCAACATCAGTTAGAAGACTATGGATTTCAGGTAAGTAGAACTCCACTTTACTGTGATTCTACAAGTGCTATATCAATAGCTAACAATCCTGTATCACATAGTAGAACTAAACATATTGAGATTAAATATCACTTTCTTAGGGAGCATGTAGAAAGAAATGATATTGCACTTGAATATGTTAAAACTGATAATCAAATAGCAGATATGTTTACTAAGCCCTTAGAAGAAGCTAAGTTCAATAGGTTCAAAATTGAACTAGGTATGATAAACTTAGACTAAGTTTACAGAACTAAAAAATTGGCTAAGTAAAAAGGTGTCGACACATAGACAAGTCTATGTCGACACAGAATAGTAAGTGTCGACACTTCAAGAAAATGGTGTCGACACATCTAGGAAGTTGGTGTCGACATTTCAGAATGTTAGTGTCGACACATGTCGAGTTGGTGTCGACACATTCAATAAGGTGTCGACACTTAAGTTTTACTCAGAATTTTCTAAGTAAAGTCTCGACTACATGTCGAGTAGTGAGGTGTCGACACTTCACCAAGTGTCGACACATCAAATCTGATGACTTAAACTTGTGTCGACACATGAGTGTCGAGACATTATAAGTCAGTGTCGACACTTCTTGCCAGTGTCGACACATCTTTAGTAATCCATCCCGCCTGTTCGTCTTCAAACCAGAAAGGTATAAATAGGATTCTGTCTTTGTGTGTCGACACGCTTTCAGAGTTTCGAGACCAAACTACTGTGTCGACATTTCTCTCTTCTAAAGACTAATTCTCCAAACCCTAATGGCTCCCAAGCTGGAAGAGAACGTTAACGAAGGCTATGAACTGGTTCGTGGCGCGTTCGACGATGGCGATCAAGACATCAAATCGGTGATAACCCTAGTCACCGATTCTGGATTGGAGTATCTGGTTTCAGAACCAACTAAAATATGGAAGAAGGAGGTAATCGAATTCCTTGCTGGAGCTTCTGTAGATGACTCAGGCTACAGAATCAAATCAAGGGTGCATGGCACCAAGGTCAAGATTTCACCCAAGTCTCTGAGAAAGGTACTTCAGCTACCTAAAGTTCAAGATGAAGAGGAAGTGACTACATCTAAGACCAGAGAAGCACTTACCTGGTGTGGTCTAGATCCTAAGCTGAAGATAGGATCAGTATTCAACAGGAGAGGAATGAATACCCAAGGAAAGTTTCTGTCAGAAGTTGTGGGTAAAGTTATCCTCAGTAAACCTGGAGGGCATGACAGGGTGTCAGCCTCCATGTTCAGTGTTATGACCAGAATCATCTTCAACCTCAAAACAGATTGGTCAATGGTAGTATTTGAGAAAGTTAAGGAGAGTCTGAAGAAGCCCAATCTGGGCAGGATACTAAGTCTCTACCTGGCTGGTACAATACCAGAGGTCATGAGCAATGCTGCTGGAGCTAAAATCAATCATATGAGGAGGATGGATATGAGAATACTTTCAAGATGGGAAAGAGTACTGTCTAAGGAAGTTCCTACTCCAGAGAAGCCAGTTTCTAAGAAGGATTCCCCTCCAAGGAAGAAGAGAAAAACTGCTGTTGTGGCCCAAGTGTCCTCAAGCAGTTCTGGAAGTGAAGAACAGGTGGTGTAAGGCCAGTTCTGAGCATGCAAAATGGATTTCAAATTCAATCAGAGCTACACTTGGATATCCTCCCCTGTGTGATGACAATGAAGTTGCTGAATCTGGACTGAATCCTGCCTATTTTGGAGGTGAGCCACAAGAAGTAGCTCAAGTCATTTATCCACCTCCAGATTTTGAAATGATTCATGCAGAGGTGAGCACTATGTATAGCCCATCTGGGGGCAAGGACAATGTCCATTTAGAAAAGGTTACTCAACCTATTACAGCAGCTATGCAAGAGGCTATGGACAAAGAAGAAGAAACAAGGCTGTCAAAGAAGAAGTTCAGGGAACTGGCCGAGCAAAAACCAGATTTTGAACAGTGGAGCCCTACTTCTAGGAACATCATTCTCACAGCCTGGAAAGCAGCCAAGGACAATGCACATGAGAGGAACAAGTGGTTCTCAGAAGCTGAATGGAGGAAGCATGAGATCAGGCAGGAAGCCATTGTCCAGTATAGAAGGAAGGCTAAGTTAGGAAAGCTACCTCCTACAGCTGTGGAGCCTAGCAAGTACTTTCCTAAGCCCTATCATTACTTTGAGAGGCAGAAAATCAAGGCTGAAGAACAAAAGAAGAAAGACTCAAAAGGCAAGAAGCCTGCTGATGCTGAGCCTGCTGCTGCTGCTGCTGTCAAAGCTCAAGTTAAAGCTGGAAAAGGAATTGTTATCAAAGAACCTGATCAGAAATAGATTAGGAATTAAACTTGAAGCTTGTTGTAATCTTTTAAATGAAAAACATTTTTGTACAACATTGAAAATGTATAAGGAACAATGTTAGAACAATATGTGATAACTTTAGTATGATTGATCTGAAATGTGTTTGTTTCTTATTTGTTCTGGAATATTGAATGTGTATATGTGTGAAGTTTTACATGTTCATGTTAACCCTGTTGATTATAATCTGCTTTTCATCATTTTGTAATTTTTAATTATGAGTGGTGTATATCATTGACTAAGGGTTATGACTTCTCCAAATAGGGGGAGATTGTTGGGTACATTGATCAAATGTACCTGATTTGAAGAAGCCTCACCTAACTCAATGATATACATCATAATGTATTTGATGTTTGTTTGAGTTACTTGTGCAGGTTAAGTATACACTGGATTGAAGCTAAAAGTTTCTAAGTCCATGTGTCGACACCCAGAGGGAAAGTGTCGACACTTGAGAAAGCTTGTGTCGACACCCAGACAAGCAGTGTCGACACTTGGAGTAATTGTGTCGACACCTGAGAAGAAGAGTCGACACCAGACAGAAAGTGTCGACACTTGAAGCTGTGTCGACACTCAGTGAAGAAGTATGCAGAAAAGCTGTGTCGACACTTAGCAGAAGTGTCGACACCTAGAAGAGCTGTGTCTACACCAGAAAGTGTCGACACTTGGAGATGTGTCGACACTCAGCAAAAGTCTGCAGAGTCTAAGTACAAGTGTCGACACTCAACACAATGTGTCGACACTATGCAGAAGAGTCAGCATTTGAGGAATGTGTCGACACTCAGCACAATGTGTCGACACACAACCAGAAGAGTCAACATTTGAAGTAAGTGTCGACACTCAGCACAGTGTGTCGACACTTAGCTAAAGACTCAACACTTGAAGAAAGTGTCGACATAAGGAGCTGTGTCGACACTTAGCAAAGAACAAAAAAGTTTACAAAATATTCTAAGTACAAGTGTCGACACTAAGGGAATGTGTCGACACTCAGCTGAAGAAACAAAATTGAAGACTTGTGTCGACACCAAGAAGTAGTGTCGACACTTGACAGTTTCAATACATGAAGATGTGTCGACACAAAGGAGATGTGTTGACACTTAGAAGAATACAGTTAAAGAATGAAGATCAAGTGCTTGTGTCGACACTTAATTTCAGTGTCGACACTTGAAGAAGTATCTGTGTCGAGACATACAAGGAATTGTGTCGACACCTTGTAGACTTGTGTCGACACTTACACAACATGTGTCGACACTTAGTCTATAAGTGTCTACACTTAAGAACAGAAAGTCTCGAACTATCTGACAGTTAGAGAATCTCAAGAAGTGACTGGTTGACATGACAGCTGCCGATTCAGCCGGTCTACAGCAACTGTCAGAGAAGTCAGAAGTCTGTTATGAACTGGACCAGCCGGTTACCATGAAGGAAGCCTATAAATAGGCACTCACGGTTTACGGATTGATGATCGTTGTTGTTACAAGTAGTTGTCAAGAATACTTAAAGTGGTTGATCAGATTCTTCAAGTAATCAGGAAAGTGATACACAGAGGATCAACACAAGAAGATCTGACAGTCCAACTGCAGATCTAAGAAGTTGGAGAGAGAGAGCTCCAATCAAGAATTCAGTCTTTGGAACTAAGGCTGATAAGAAAGATTCAGAATCATCTGGATCTCAAGAAGTAGAGGTCAAGGATCAACTGCAGAAGATTCAGACTAATTCAGTTCTAACTCAAGAAGCTTTGAAGGAAGCTAAGTCAGTTTGGATCTAGCTAAGTTCTTCCAAGAACTCTTCAAGAAACTCTCAACTCCTCTCTTATTTTCTGAGTTGTAGAGTTAGCTATTGTATTTCTATTTTAACTTGTAGGATCCATTGGATCTGAGAGAATTGTAAGCCTATATTATAAAGGCTGAGGGTAGGGCTTGGTTGCCTGAGTGTAGGAGTTGAAGAACTCTGAGTGTAGGCCTTAATTGGCTGAGTGTAGGCCTGTGTGGCTGAGTGTAGGCCTTGGTGGCTGAGTGTAAGGCTTTGGGCCTGAGGTGTAGGAACCTTGTTGGGTTCTGAGATAGTGGAGAAGGTTGGCCGAATCTAGTACACTGCTAGATAGGCGAAGGGGGACAGTGGATGTACCCAAAGATTGGGGAACCACTATAAATTAGTGTGTCTGCTGTGCTGTGCTGTGCTGTGCTGTGGATTAACTGTTTATATTCTGTAATTGCTGTTAGCTGTAGAATTCTGTAAAATAACTGTTGTGCTGCTAACAAAGTCTCAAAAAGGTTTAGGTCACCTATTCACCCCCCCTCTAGGTGTTTAGGTACTATATCTTTCAGCTGAGTTCGTCGCCTGACTTGACACGCCCTGTGACACGCCCGTGTCACAGGCCGTGTTCAACACTCGACACACACTTCTCGATACTCGACGATCGTCAAGAAAAACTCGTCGAGAATGTGACACGGCCTTGGACACGCCCGTGTCCTGGGCCGTGTGCCTCCTCTCGACGAATCGTCGAGAACAAAAATCATCGAGACAAAGCCCAATCGTCGACACAACCTCGACACGCCCTGCGACACGCCCGTGTCGCAGGCCGTGTCACCTGACACGCCCTGGGACACGCCCGTGTCCCAGGCCGTGTCACCCAAAAATTCCTGATTCTGCACTTTGGGCTGTTACAAGCCTTGCCTTTTTGATGAACAAATTCATCAATTAAAGGTAGTACTGATTTAGGTTTTGAAAACCTAGCAGCAAGATCTCTCTCTCTTTCTGAAGATTGATCTCCAGTTTCTTAATTTGATCATTCTTATAAGTGA